>JABASI010002059.1:0-21309 GCA_019776505.1 Tomocerus nigrus
TGCCGGCTGGAAACCATCGTCTTGCCGACTTTCGTGGCACATCGGGATGGTCCTTTGTTGAGTTTTACAGGATGCTTAATCTATTGCTGTTTACATATCATAAAAACGGCTTAAGTTAGAATTTTAGTACATACGGCATATCCACAATTCGTTTCATTATGTAATAAGTACTTCAAACTACTTGGAAAGTGCATGTAGTTTGGCTTTTTAATGTCACATATAAGCTGACTATAGATATCTAACTTGTGGTAAGTTATTTTTGATAAGTATGGTTTTGTCTGTATTCGATAGGGCATTGGCAAACATATCAAGCAAACAATACATTCCCTGGCAATTACTTATGCATTCTTAAATATATACAAATACCGTCGCAATGGTATTTTGTACTAGATTTTTAGATAAAAGTCACTAAGTGGAAATAAGTTGGAGTTGATGATAGGAGACAGTAAAATGAATATAGACACTGTTACTGCAGCCTAATCATTGTCCACATAATAACCGAATATAAGTACGACACATGTGTAGTTAATTTAATAATTGAGTTAAACTTAACGCATATACGCCTTTCGTTAATTTCCTGTTCCCAATAATCAATAAACCCATTAAGCTATCAAAGGAGTTCAAAAGGAAAATAAAGGATACACCTTCATTAGACTATTTTTACCATTTTAATTAACATATAGTGCTATTACTATTACACACCGAGCATTGCAAAGTGCAAAACAATGGCGAACTAGCTCTTCTTTGTGTTGCGCTTAGCCAACGGAAATACTAATACTCATCACAATAATAGTTCATAATATACACATAATAAGTAGTACCCAGAGCGCAAGGGTAATACTACAACAAGCAGGGGAACTTAAATATTGAGAGGTTCAGCAGAAAAGCTTCAACTTTTAAAATTTACAACATTAGTACCTTATAACTAATATTAGGGACTAGTAACGCAGAAACTAAGGACTGTCGAAATTATAATCCTAAGTTACACATAATATTATGCCATGCCAGTCATTTATACCATCACAGGCTAGAGTACAAGATTTACATAAGTCACAGGAACAATTTGTCCACACCCATGTTACATTTTACATGAAATAAAAAGCTATTATAAAACCCTCATGGGTACAGATTCAAGGGGAAAGAGTGAAACAAGACTTTCGCCCACTTCTATAATTATTACAAAAGTTGCTATGATCCATCAAAAGTCAGAGCATTCGTTGACACCACAAATAATTTACGAATTTTCAATTGAACCATTGCGAAAACAACCTAGTCGCGCTTTTGAATACTGTATTACATTACACGCTTATTACATCCTGAGACAAAATGTGAGCATTCAGGATTCCATATTGTTTTGGAATGCATGGGCACATTATGACAAAGTAACAGTAAACATACGTACTACTACCAATTAGCGAGTTACTTACAAAGTACAAGTCAAAGAAGAATAATAACACTTAAAATGTGGCTATGATTTACAATTAGCCTCATTAATACACATTATGTGACTGACTGACATTTTTCTACTCGGATTTTATAAATCTCACTGTGCAGACACTGAGTTGATTTGTTTTTTCGTTCTTGATTAGAGGGATTTGATGATAAAGACTGACGAGATATTAGAATTTTCTTGTAAAAATACGAGTAATTAAGCGAAGAATGAGAAGGGAACCCCTTAACTACATGATGCGTGCTCAACTATAGTATTACTCTAACTTTTAAGCTTTGTAACGTCGTTAGTGTAAAGACTAAGGATTTTAATGTATTCGGTTAATCAGTTTTTAGACGTACACTTGCACAAGAGACTGCAACGGGGAAAATCAATGTGTTTCGTAAGTGTTGAATAAAGCCCCGTCCACGGGGTTCATGCAAGATGGACATGTGAAACTTCTCATAAGCCAGTCATCAATACAATGAACATGATAAACATGCATACATGGCATATATCGAACTTTGTCCCCTGCAATGAACTCGATCATACATATTACACACCTGCAAATATCAATAATTATGACACGTTACATAAAATTCTATTTCGGAAATTAAAATTATCAGCAATAATAATTAACATGGATTGAAACTTCAAATTATTTCAGACTGGAATTACTGTTTTAAATGTTCAAAAATAATGAATGTTCCCTTTTAAAGGGTTAAATACAATTAAATAGATAACGAAATTTAATGTTTCCTTCTTAATTATTTGTTTAAAAAAATTGAAATAACGATGCTTGTGTTAAAATTAGTTTTCTATAAAAACTCTTAGCCTGTCAAATATTGTTTCGAGTTTAGAAAAAGTAAATATTTAAACAACTTACTCTCTTGTTTTAGCAGTATCGTCAAATGTACCACAAGGAAGATGTTGAATAAGACCAATTCGTTTAGCTATTTTAACCTGTTCCTCTTCTGTTAGTTGCGTCACCGGTCTTCTGACATTTGGCGACGGATAGTAAACTGGTACATTATGTTCCTGAGAATATAAATCGTGCAATTAGTAACAAGCAAATTGCTCACATTATGAATGCTGAAGTAAAAACGGAACAACGTACTCTAACATCATTTTAGCTAACGGAATATTAATGGATAAATGCATAAAAAGACAGAGCCGTGAAAAATACGTATGTGGCATAACATGCAAATTATGCAATTCCGCACATAGTTTCTACGGTTGAGAAACTGAGAATCATTGCAACATTTTAAGGTTAAGGTTATTTTTGAATTTTTACTGATTATGCAAATATTATTGGAACTAGGTCAGTGCCCATGGTGTTACATTACAAGAATGCAACAGTTTAGCTTAGTTAGCTCAACTGTAATATTGTTAACTTTAACTACTGATGAGTACAGAGTAATGTACAATTAAGTATATGTAGGTACCAGTCTACTAGTTATCAATTAGTTTTTTATGTTTAATACCTGATAAATTTCCCCATGAATCTGTTCAGAGGATGAAGATTCTCGAGTCCCTTCCCCTCCGCGAAGGAGTGACACATCGTCAGAAGCAGTACCTTTCAGACAGTTACCCATCTTTTTTCTGTTGATCAAATATAGAAAGTATTCAGCTGCCAATTACGGTGTAGGATAATATGTTCATGGACGTCCTAGCTAAACCAGAATGTAAAAATTATTTATAATAATAGCATTGGGTCAATATATGCATGCTAAATTGAACTACGCATTATGCAAAAGCAATTACATTGCAACGACGATGCTTCAAATGATAAAACTAGGCCACTGTTATTAAATTTCTCCATATAATGGATGCATTAAAAGTCTATATATACATACATACTATATCCAACTAAGTTGTAAAATATCACAATCAACAATCAATTTTCGTTACTACTTAATAGTATAAATAATTTATGCATAAAAATTTTAATTCGAAAGTAACACGATATAATAATACAACTACACGATAATTACAGCATGTTCTAATGTTGTCATGTCATAATGAAGAAAACAATGCTATTCACCACTTACCATAATTAGAACTCGGATCCAGAGAAACAAAATAATATTTTTCCGTAGTTTAGCTCTGTATTTAAGGTACTTGTAGGCTTGTAGGTATTAGAAAAGAAGCACTATCCAGGTGATCGATTTTGTCCTTCAACACTGAACAATAACTATCAACTTTCGTCAAAAGAGTTTTTTAGGCACACGTTTTGATTTATTTTGTAAGCATTTTGGTTATAGGAACAAAGTTCTACACTGTCCTTTTTAAAATTTACTACAATTTCGTATAAAGCTTGATTTGAATAGTGGGTCAAATTGATATCGAATGCGTGGTGATATATAAAAGAAAGAAACAGAATAAAAATGAGGTAACCAGATAGGATTTCGTAACGTTCATTTAGGAAATTTTCTTTCCGATGTTTGCTAGCACTATGCTTTTGTGTCAACTGAAGGAGCGAGAAGTAAAAATCATGTTTTAAATGTAATAATAAGCTAATATTGGTTCTTAACTATGCGAGGTAGAATTGAAATTAATAGTTACATTGAGTGTTATTATCAGACAATTTCAAGATCAAGTTTTAAGTACTGGAGTGTGGAGGAGTGATTGTGTCCTTTTCTGGTTATTTCTGGTATCTTATATTCGTTGTCAGTTGTGTAGTTGTTTGTCAGGATTGAGAATAATTATGTAGTCGACAATATATTTCCTTTGTCTTTAACGATTTCTTTTACATTTTAGTGGCACATTTTGCGTTTTACTTTAAATATTTGCAATAGTAGAGAGTTATCCTCGAATGTTGGCAAAGATTAGCAAATAAAATCACATAATCTCTAACTTTCACTTTAAAATTGATACTTCTTCAGTGTTTACAATTTGTGAGGAAAGAAGGGAGGTTTATGGTTGCTGTTTAATTTGCTTCTTTTCGTAGTCCCTTTAAATCCTTGTGGCTGGAGATTTCTGCAAAAGTAATGATGAATGACGTGCAGTTAACACAGAAAATAAAATGATTTAGTTCATATCAAACTATAATCTGAAAGATTACAAGGTTAATACCTGGTCTGAATGATGAATTAGAGAAATTGATAAACAGAATCGATATCCAACATCCAAAAGATGAAAGAAGAGTGATGGTAAGACTTGAGTCAGCTGTTCGACTGTATTTTTGTTAAAATTATCTTTGGAGCAGATGTTCTGTTTTCACGACGTGGTTATTTATTAGTAGGCTGGCAGGTCACAAAGTCACAGCTCGAAGGTAGTTTGCTGTAAAAAGCAATAGCTAGTGACAACTGACCTTCAAATTTCTATTGACTATCATATCAAGTATTATTCTTATAAAATTGGTGGAGTAAATGACGTAAAGCTTAGCTCGCAGTTGTAAGTTCTAATGTTCGTTTCGTGAATATTGAGAAGACAAAGAAAAAGAAAACTGTGAGACAGAAGTTGGTAATTCCTATAGCAGCTATTGCTATTACGTACCTAGATGTTAGAAGAGAGATACTAAATAATAGACACTACACTAGTACTACACTAGGTGTATAATAATATTGTAATTTTTACGACGAGCTAAAAGGTTAAAATAAAGGTTAAACTACAGACAGTGAGTTGCTAGATAGAATCCAAGGTACAGTACGTAGCTTACTGAATATTGTTACTATGATATTGTAATCCTAATTTCGTGAGGAGTAATTCTATTGTTGGGAAAGACGAAAGACTTTTTAGTAGTCTTATAATTTGTATGTTATTATTATATGTGTAGATCGTCGTGTTGTTGTATTAGTAGTGGAGTCATGTAGTGCACTTTGTAATGTAATAGAGTAGAAAGATGAAAGGCGATGTGACGTAATGTTTTTGCTATATAACTCAATGTATATCTGCTATATATATGCGTACAGCTCGAGTCAATAACAATGATGATAAAGTCAAAAGTAGGTAGGATTTACTTGCTTTTGTAGCTGACTTTGTATTTTGTATTAGGTAGGACGTAGGAGGACTGTAGGACGTAGGACTAGGAGGACGGAGGACGTAGGAGCATCGAGCAGTGCATTCGCTCGTGTCTGTGTGCAGTCCGTCCGTGTAGTCTCTGCTTGGTAACTGCTAAAAGACTAACAGGCAGGGAGGGCAGGCAGGAGGAGGTGTTTGAACTTGCAATTATGTATACATACGGCGTAGTTGACTTAAAACTCTCTTTCTACTACTAGTATCTAGTATCCACTGATTATGCATTAGACTTTGGACTTGAACTTAAGAAACTATTGACTCACTCACCAAAGCCACTACTCTCTTCTCTCACGCTCATCCATATCTCGCATTTATGTATATATACAGTACATATTATGTGTACTCTCTGTATCAATAATATTATTATTCTGCTTTTATGAGCTCAAATTACAAATCATGAAACACGTCCCCTTCTCTTACATTCTATCATATTTATTGACAATCATTTTTCCTCTACTGCAGCATTACAAATTATCAATTTCTGTTCCTTATTGAAGACAAAAATTCGATTAAACTATACGGTCCGAAGTTTATGGCTTTGCAATATTTATTGTAGTTGAATGAAACCAATCCCGGAATGATTTCAACTTAAAGATTACCTTGCAGATGATTAAACTACTCGACTCGTTTAATTAATAATTCAACTTACAATGACATCTTAAATTGGAAATGGAAATGAACCCTGTAATTAAAATGCTAATTCAGAAATACTGCAGCGATCAGACAGAATTATGTGGAGTAAGATAAATAAAGCAAAAATGATTCAATTTCAATTTCCAAACGTTATTGAAAATTGAAATTATTGGTGCGGAAGTAACTATCGATGTTCCTAGTAACATGCTGTTGCTGACCAGGTTCTGTAGCTAATTCTCTGGCGACTTGCAGAACTTTCATCTAAAATGCTTCCCATTTTCTATTTGACTCGTATGATCCTTGGTTTCCGAAGGGGTGGTCTATGTCCCTCCGGAGAAGTCCATCGCTTTCCATGACCCCTCCTTGCTGACGATTTTAAGTTTACGAAGGCACGGCCCTGTATTAAGGCCCGACTTGGCTGAAGTTGCTACATACTGCAATGAATAACAACAGGGCGAGAGAGTGTACGTTTACATGTAAATTGTTCCATTTTCATATTGTATCTAGTTTTTAATTAGTCACTTTATCGAAAAAATTAAAAGAGACACCAAATGTTCAGAAAATTACAATCTACAATCGCCCGTTGATTTGTTTTGATAGTGATCTCTGTTCTCATGTTACAGACAATATAAGACATTCCAGCCGCACGATAATCGCATAATTTTAATATTCTGTTATTAGTGACGATAATTCGTGGCAGCCAATTCAAAATTTGGACTGTCCGGATAAAATTAAGGAATTTGAAGCTAAGAAAAAGGAAAAGAAAGCTGTAAGAAAGTCGGGAGAGTCTGCAAAAGAATTGAAGGTATTTTGAATTCTAAAACCAATAAGGATTTAAATAGAAATGTTTCGTCTGTAAAAGTTTATCTTTGACATTTAAGACAGCATTAGTTATTAAAATAAAATAACTAAATGTATTTCTTTAATGTCTTTCAGACCACTACTGTTATCACGAGGGCGACATTAAGTGGAGTTGACCGTGGGCTGGAACCAGAAGCAATCATTGATGCCAGTGACGATGCCGGCTTGATGTTCCACGTAAAATGGAGAGGCGTAACCGAAATTGAGTTAGTCCCGGATCATGTGGCTAACTTAAGAATGCCGCAGTTGGTCATAGAATTTTACGAAGCCATGATTAAACGATCCCAATCTATCTCGTAAGTAGTAGCTTATTTATGTAGGATGATACAATTTTTTTTCTGAAATAAATCTCCTATTACTGTCATTCGAATTACTTAAAGCGCCAATTGAATAGCTTTGTGCTATAATATATAATGGGTAGAGTGATGGATAGCTAGCAACAACTACAGTTATCCAAATAAATTAAATGAATATAGAATAGGTATTTTAGCATTGTATGAATTCTCATACAACGAATCTAGTACAGTTTTTTATTCATTGTTCTTCATCTAAACATCTGTCACAGAGAAATGGGTCTCTAATCTCTAATATACATTTTACGTGTTTGTTCGACCTTGTTCAGCCTCATTGCTGAAGGTTTGTAATTAATATTATTATTATTTATTAGATATTATATAGTATTAATCGTAGTCGTATGTCGTATTGATGTTGTCGTGTAATCGTGTCTGTGTATTTGTGTGATAGGTTCTTACGGTACTATATAATTATGTATTGTATAACCAGTGTTTAGACTGGGCAAGACTATTATAACTCATGGTATTTCATATTTAGCCTAGTATCAATCGATTAAGTTAGCATTATATAATAATAATTATTGTTATTTATTACTTTATGGGTTACATAGTGCTATGGAGTTTGTTGAAGGCTAGCCGATTTATTTTAATGTAGATAGTACATTAGATAATTCTTGTTCTGTCACGCACTAATTACACTCTAAATACAATGGGATTGATTTGGTAGTACAAGGAGTACAATCCAGTATCTACCTTACCTCATCAGACTGACAGCAATCAGTATTATTTCTGTACCGTTTAGCGTAACACTGTCGAGCACTATCATGACAGTCAAGTATAGAGCAGTATAATCATAATGTACCATGTAATTATCAAATCCCCTCATTCTATCTAATTCTAATGTATTAAGTAGGTAATCGTATAAGAAACTAGGTATGTCAGAAATTACTCATCCTTAGTATGTAGTAGAATGCTGATGTGTGAGATTAGCGTCTTCTCAAGTCTAATACAGAAAAGTATCGACAAGATACACAAACTTTGAAAATCTATATTCGTGTCTAGTCCTAGACTTATCTTTATATTGCATTTGTAAATGATTTGTTCAAAAGAAATGGTGAATGATAAAGGGCTATCTATTTATTCGTACTGTAGTCATAATCAAAAAGCAAGTGAACACATTGCATTGAAGTAAATACAAAAATCATGCCAAGTAGAAAATATTCCTTGCAGATTACTAGCTACCATTATACGTTTTCGTGCTAAATTATAAGTAAAAGTACAAACTCAACGGATAATAATTATTAAATACCTAAATCAATTGTCATTTAAAACGGAATGGCGTAGAAAATATTATTATCACTCCTCAGAATGTTTCTGGGTCTGATTGGAAATTAACAATGTGGGGTGACTTGAGTGTAGACACATGTAAATTGGAAATGTAAAACAGCTTTGTATTTGTAGTAGAGAAACAAAGTTTTGATAGCATGTCTAGGTATAGGCATTTGTACAACTAGTGCTTGGAACAGTACAGAAGGGTGAAGACTAGTGAGCTATTAAATTCCGTGTAGGACTTATGTGCAACCGAAATGAGCGGAACCATATTATTTGCATATTGACATTGCATAATGTGGAACAATTAATCCTATATGATCCTATATGAGATGGAAAAAGGACTTTTTTTAACATTGCTGCATATTTAATACTTTGTACTCTGGCTTACTTATTCTTGCATGTAAACAACAATTAGTCTTGTATCCTTGTCACGTGTCATTCATGTCATGTCACCGAGTGTCTGTGGGTACTTGGTACTGTACTCTTAATGTAAGTAGCAAGGCCAGTGTACCTATTGTGAGTGCTAATTGCAATTAGTATCGTGTAACAAATACAAAAAATAGAGAATTGCATTGATGTGATGTTGTATGGTAATAAGTATTAGTGGATTATTGGCTGGAGTACTTTATTGGGCAGATATACAAAGGTAGGTAGTAGTAGGTAGGTAGCTACCTATTATTTATAAGAGTAGGTATAGTTAGATTGGAATATTTCATGTAATTTGCATCTGCATTCACTGTGATGGACCACCCATGCTGAATAATAAGAGATCATCTCTAAGGACATTCATTCCTAAATAATTCCAACTAAGGTAATAATTAAGTAGCTACTTAGTTTATTAGTGCTCTGTAAATTGCGGTATCGAACTAGTAATTGCTTCATTGCTTCCACGTCAGTATATCTTCAATCTACTCACAAAATAGGTGGAATCAAGGTGACTACCGTTAAGTGTTCTAGGTGAAAGCAAGTGAAAGTCGGCGAAATAGACGCTGTCATGATTTACAGTAGAGACTCTGCTACACTCGACAGATTTCCGTTTCACTAAATGAATCCTTAGGCTAATTTGATTGTTTGGTTGCCATATTATTCCAAGAATTAAATAGGGTATTAATCTGTAGGTATCGTATGTTTTTGGTTACTTAGGTGCTAGCAATTATTTTCTGTTATACACAATTTTGGTTTGGTATTTCTTATTGCACAGGTTATTAACCCAGGAGAGTAAAATAGACGGTGAGAGACCGCCACCCATAACTACTTAGCTACACACAATATTTATGATCTCATTTCCTTGTATAAGAGTGTTCTTTGTATTTTTGGACTGGGTACAGACTGCATGGAGATTCAGAAGTTTTCATGGTTTATGTAAAATAGGTCTTCCGAATCCACTCACAATTTCTACTATAATGTTGTGTGTGTAGTATGTAAATGTAATATGTTAGATAGATTCATGCATGCTTTATCATTAGTTACCAATTACCGTTAACATGGGATTCATCTTTATTAACTGCATTATTAGTTGATTTTGTAGTAAGTATTACTTATTAGAGGATGATTTCCACATCCGTGTATGTATATCCACTCATTAATTATTATTACCTAAATGCTACTTACTTAATGTCATTTTTAAAAATGTGATATTGGTTGTAAACTGGTGGTACTAAATTGAAACGAACTAGTATTTAATTGACATAAAAAATTAATCCTACGAATAGTAGATATGGTGCAGCTAAGTACATAGTACATTTCTATACTAGATACTTGTGACTGATGATTATTATTTTAACAACTGTGACGCAAGTTACAACGAAAATCTGTGTAAATAAAGTAACCAATTATTTTTGAGCAGTTTCTGTGCCTTATTACTTATTACATAGATATTTAATTTTAGGTTCCAAACAAATGTCTATACTTATAATAATCCATATAAAATAAATGCCTACAAATATATAAATATATAAACAATTAAAGCTGTCAAAAGTGTCAATGTATACAGACAATCAATGTCAATTATTTGTCCCTGGTATGTCAAAATTCAATATCATTGCACAATTCAGACTAGGCAGTAGCTATTATTTGCTTCTCTCCGTCAAATATTATTCGTTTGCACTGTGGTTGACACTGACTATTGTTGACTATGTAATGTTAACCTTCCCGTTGCTCTCCTCCTTTCCATTCCACCAATTCAAAAGGCTTTCTCCTATCCTCTACTACATTCTCAGCAATTACTGCTTTGCATCTCATTCAATTTTTAATATTCTATGACATTCACACAAGATAAACCATTGACATGTCCCTTAAACAAATTGCAAATGTATGGTCTCTTGTCTCTGGTTTCTATTGTTCAAACTTTCTCATTTATTAATTTCAAGCGTCTCCTTCTAACCTAGTGGCTATTCAGTTCTTACGTTTATAATGATAATAAATGTCTCATTCAATAATTAGTGCTCGATTTCTTTTACTATAAATGGTAGTAAGTGGCTATTAAAATGTCTATGGTATAAATATTTCACATATGTACCATGTAATATGTCATAATAACCTTATCTACTACCTAAATGGCGTTTACAACTTCAATTAGAAAAGCATTTATTCTTTTATCTTTTCAAGTAATGGCAGAAGATTATTTATTGCATTGCGTAAATTGCGTAGGTTGATAGAGTTTCGACTGAAACGACTAGTCTTTCAAAATTTCTTGCAATCACCGTACCACTTGAAAGGGGTGGGTTGCCCTATTCAGGAGAACGAAGGTTAACTGGTTCAAGGGTAGGATGCTGGTATGCGAGAGATGAAATGACAGTAGAAGCGCTGAGGGTGAGAATCATAAGACTCAAAACTCAAGTAGGTAGTTGATTCTAGGATATTAATTTACTAGAGAATAATATAATCAACTGAGATAGGAAGGTAAGATATGGTAGGAAGGAATAGTTGTTGGTAGACTAGAAGCTTGAGGAGAACTGAAGTCAATTGAGTCATGCACGGTGCTTTAATGGTATCGGAAAGTTGGATAAGAGGTTAGAGGGGAAATAAATAGCAGGAAGTGGGTGTAGGTGCGCGCGGTAAGGTGATGCGCAGATTGGCCAAGCAGAGCCTTACACTTGAAGCTAAAACCCTACAAATCTTTAATAATGTTAAATAGTAAAAGTTTGTACCTAATATCGTGTAAACATAGTCTAATCCTGAAATACTTACTTCTTTAATATCTGAGTGAGTATGTATAGTATTCACTACCAATAAGCCACACCAAGGTTCAAGTGTAATTCAATTACGTCAATAATATTTTTGTGAATGGAAGTGGGAATGAGAGTGAAAGCACTTTTGGCTTTCACCTGAACGCTATGAAAGCATATAGGTTTTTAAGGCATCGTATGTGATTAGGTATGTATCCCATGCACTCACACACAACTCTCTCGCAGTGACTTGAACATTTGAAACCCTAAGCGTACCTAACTTCAATTCATAAAGCATCAAAGCTCAACGTCTGTCTACTATAATATTATACGTATTTATTTGTACTAGATACAAATATTATTATTTTTGTGAGTGAGTCTATTTGACAGAAAGCTTCTCCCCCTAATAACTAACTACTACAAGTTAATTTTGTAAAGGCTGCAGAGATGACAAGTTTCCTATCACCGACTGAATTTTTTATTAGCTACAAGATAAAATAAGTACACGATGGCTTGCCTAAGTAGTACGTATAATTGGCTAATTTTGCTTTCCCCCGATTAAAAGATCATTTTAGAGCTAGTGATAATAGTAAAGTCAGTATAGGCACTAAATTGACGACGGGAAGAGTCAGCCACTTAACAAATAGGCCTTTGACAGCTATAAATTATTACATTTGGAATGTTGAAATTTATTCTATACTGAGATTCAACTTCATATTAAGGTCTTCTAAAGAATAAAGACACTGTTTTAAATAAGGCAAATGAAGCATTTTTTGTTCTTGGTGATTTAGCACTTACTATGGCTTCTGTAAGTTATAACCGCCCTACAAACTAATACTATCATTATAAATATTATTAGATCCCTATAAGACCATTGTCATTGATTCATTTAAAAAGTTAACATTAAGCGTCCTTTAAGGAACTAATATTAAAACTTACTAATTTATTGACTATTGGAATTTTTCATTTTTTGACTTGTACTGACTGACTACCGGATCAAGTAAGTAATGTCTATTTGTAATTAGCACACACTTAAATGATAGGGAATGACTATTCTCGTTTTAGTAGTATTATGTAAAACCATGACATAGAAAGACTAATGCGTGTACATAACTGCATGGTTAGAGAGAATTTTTTGGTAGAAAGGCGAGAGCAACGGGAGAAAGAAACCCGATCTTCCATGGTAGAGTTCATAATAATATTGTCTTAACTATGTATATCTATGATAAACAATGGAGACGTGTCAAGACTAGTATGTATTTTCCGTTTACTGTAGTTAGGTGGAAATTTTTTGAGATCGCATTTCCATTTAGTTGTCTTGATTTTGTTATGTTTGGTTAGTAGTTAGTTAGTATGTTCCTCGTTGTCAGGTTCTTGTTTATAGTTTGCTGTTATGTAGTGAAAGAGTGTTGTTATCTGTGTACGTAGAGAATGTTGGGAATGTTTCCGTCTTTTCTACCAATTAACCACAGATGTATAATTGAGATAGACAAAGTTACATAAGTCTAAATTGATAGAATATATAATTATAGGTAAATCGTTTTTTAAAACACACTTGAAGTAATACAGAGATAATATCCGTGACATGATAATTGTATTCAATGAAAACTGGACTAGAAATGGTAAGAGATTATTTGCAGTAGCTACAGATGCAAATACATCACGAGTCACGATACTCTACAGTAGGTTTAGTAATTTTTTTACAGCAGTAGTGATATAGTATTCTAGCACTTGACTTAAATCTTTCTGAGCTAATAAATACACACATGTTTCATTCAACTTACGCATAACTAAGGGAATAGATAACGCATAGTTGACATTATGAAGTTTAGCTTGTCGAGAACGTAATTGTAATTACACACATAATAATAAGATAATGATAATTATAGTCGTACTAAGTAAGTAAGTAGAGATTAAGTGATTTCCTTAGAAATAGTTAAATTACTTAGGGCTACCTCATTGGCATTGATACTAATAATACATAACGTTCATACTTTCATTGTATTAGAGTAAGTAAGTACATCATCGCCATCACTAGAATTAATTGCATAGTTGGTGTGATTGAGAAAGAAATGTGAATAAGACGTAACGTAAAAATAAGTTGTTTTGTTCTTCTTCTTTTGTTTGTTGAGTGGTCGTTCTCTGCATAACTTTTTTGATAGTTATGTATTTACATGTTGCATTTAAAGTACATTGTTCACAATTAGGTGAAAGTCTATGCGCTATTGTCTATGACCGACGCACAGGTTCCATTAAGTACAACAAATCAGTACAGCTACGTATGTATGTATTTGTTACAACCTTAGAATTATATTATTTATGTATGTATGTATGAAGTCTGTAGATTCTGTCCGCTACGCTCTAGTATCGTGATTTCTGAAGGTATTTAGGGACTAATTTGTATCCGTGAAGATTTATTAAAGAGATCCAGCCGGAGTCCTTCGGCTCCGATGGAATGTGAGAGTTGATGTCTGAGTGTCGGCGTGGAGAAGGCTACTTGAGGATGAGGGTGATAGGCGGGTGTGCACATCTCGAGCGAAAATGTCACAATGGCTCCGACTCGTTCGACTGCTGCTGGGACAGGGCCGTGTGGTGCACGGTCACCACTTGGGTCACGTGCACCGTCTGCCCTTGACTCAGCCCGTGAGAGATTTGTTGCTGACTAGATGAGTTAGAGCTGACTGTTTGATTGGACAGACTACTATTGCTACCGCCGTTGGAGCCCGGCTGTTGAGGCGTCTTGCTCGGGTCGTTCTCCTCCTTCCACTTGTCCATTGATCGTCGCCGTGCATTCATGAAGAAGTTACCCACCGTTGTGGGCTCCAAACCCAATTGACGCGCTATCGTCACCTGCATCTCTTTCGACGGTCGCTTCGTTTCCTGAAAAGTCAGTCAACATTTTAAATCATTTCACAATTCCTAGATCAGTAGCCACAGGGCCAAAAATTATTGAAGGTATTAAAGAAGACAGAATTTGTAAAAATAGTTTTAAGCGAAAGGAATATTAGACATAGGAACGTACCTTAAAAATAGCTTGCAGCGTACGTCGCTGGAGATCGGTGAAAACTAAACGGGGCTTTTTGGGGGCTGGAGGATGTTCTGGTTGTGTCTGTTGCTCTTCCTTCCTCTTGCAAGCTGATTTATATGAAATGATGGTAATTTGTTGACATTTATTCAAATTCAGCACAGCCATCAGCACCAAAAACAAACAAAATGAAATCACATCTTTAGCTTTATGGTTCACATTCAAAGTATTTGCATTTCAAAGATTATTATTGTTCACTTATACACATCAAAGAGCTAAAGAGAAAAGTACATGTCAAAGGAAACCACACGACTCGTATCATCATTGTAAATGTTTCAGTAAAAGTGCATGTGCGTTTCTGTATGTAAATATTATGTAGCTTAGCAATTTGTATAAAGTTTCTAATAATACATCCGGGTGTATCGAGTAGCTAGTAGTAAGTACCTATTCCCTAGCACATCCTATCAATATCACGCACTAATGCAATTTGTATTATTTTGATGCAAGCCTTTACCTAGAATTTCCTTATTTCCTCATGCATGAATCAAATTATAATGAAATCGTAATATAATAGCTAACCTTTGAATTGTTCCAGTTTCAAATTACCAATTCTATTTGTGTATTCTAAATGAGGAAACCATTATACACAGAGACGGAGTCTACCTGTTACAGCTAGAGTCAGACGGAGAAGATCATAGATTCTAGCTCTCTATAGGTACCTAAATCCATGAACCTTTCCGCAGTGGTTGAAAAAGTAAGTAGTGATGACATTAGATAAATTGGTAAACAAAGACTGCATTTCCACTTAATGTACCTAAATTAGCATTTCCAATATTATAGTCAAGAGAGAGATGAGATTATAGTGGCAGTGTTTATATTATGAGAGAGATCTGAATCAGACATAACCATCTGGAAGGAAGATGACGGGATAGCTCACTTAGCTCTGTCCCATAAAAGATGAGGCCGGGGAATGAATAGGAAAAGGGAATTTAAAGTGAAATGCAATGCAAATGTGAAATGGATGAGAGTGTGGTGGGTTGTTATATTTATATGGAGGCAGGCACAGGCAGAACAGATGATGCAGAGCGAGCAATCTGTCTGACGGAGAGGGATTTGAAATAAGGCTTGATCATTTCGCCAATAGCTGAATTGCTCTACGTACTCCATTGTCCTTGTAGAATAATGTCCACTCAAATCTCGTACACAAAACGACAAACTTGAAACTTTGAAGAGTTGAAACCCCTTGTGCCCTTCTCTATCATCCGACAGTCTTCCCAACAGAATAACAGTCATCGTAAAGTATTTACATCACAAGCATCTATCTATATCGGCGTAGGAACTTTTACTAGGATTTTCCACATCAAGTGTGCACTTTTCCATCCGCAGAAATATTGAAGATCTTATATAGAAAATGAAATATTATATCGGATATTCTTGAGAGATGTATAATAAAAACATCGAACGAGAAGCCATTAGTCAACTTGGATATAAAAAATACATCTTCGTCTTCCGTTCTTGTTTAGACGTTTCTCTCTGTCTGTATGAGCCACTACTAGATCACATTATGCAGAGCAAGAGGAAAAAGCATTTTGTATTCAATATTCTACCCGTTGATATTTCTCTTTCGCATGTGCGCATATAATAGAAAGTATATCTATGCCTAATCCGTATTTAAATACAATTTATAGTCACAAAAGGAGAGCAAAGGAAATATTGGGGAATAAAATGCGAAATGAGCAATATCTGGGAGCTTTCGATTAAAAAGGAGGAGAATTCCAAAGAGCTCATACAAAATGGTAAGTAGATAGATCCTAAGATTTACTATGTGAAATGTGCCAATTATAAGGGAGCATAGCTAATACTGAAATAGTTGGGTAGGTTGTAGTCGTAGTTGTAGGTATGCGATTGGGAGTGAGTTGGTTGGTGAAGGAAGTGAGAGGACTGAGAGGAATGAGTGAGTAGAGGGAGAAAGAAGAGAAGATTAGAAATGGGAACGCAGTGTTCGTTAATAGCGAGTGTATATAGTTAGTTGCATTATTGTAGGGACGAAAGTCACATTACCAACAACTCAGAGTGTTTATGTATAGTGTACAAATGTTCTGTCATGTCATTCATATGCCATTAGTGTCAACCAGATCGAGTTATTCGACGTTCTACTTGCGTTCGCTGAATTGAGCTAAGTGACTCTGCTTTGGCTTGAGGTACTTGGAAATAACTTAGACGTTAAGTTAGTGGAGTGAGCTGCTGAACTATAGAAATCACTTAGGTATATAAATATGTACAAGGTACACACACATTCAGTGCATGCATGTGCCCGTAGATAAGTAGAAGCGACAACGCTTGGCGATCATAATAAATACAGTAACGAGTTGGTTGTTAAATTCAGAGTGAAAGTAAACTTTCTCTCATCTCTGCCTCCATTGTGCAAGTCCCCATTTTCTACGATTTCTTGTCTGACTCAATTTCTTTCGATATAATTGAGAGATAATCTGATTAAGCTGATAAACTCTTTGATCAATGCGAATGTGACTACTCAGTGCTGCTTTGCGGTAAATTTGCTTGCATTTTCACTTCGCCTCCTCGGCGATTAATGTGTGCAGAGGCTATTCATAGCGACTAATGCACACACATCCACGATTCCACTCTAAACTGAAGCCACCTCCTACCTATATAAATTTATGTGTGTACAGAGCTATAGAATATTAGAGGACGACGGCTATGTATTTCTCCTCAATTATTTGGAGCATTGATCTCAATCAACGTCTAACCACATACAAGACTCAAACCAAACCACACAACAATACAGCACTAAATAGGCCATTCGGACTCAATCCAACCGAAGACATTGCCTCACTGCTCCTCTCAATAATCCAATCCCAAACAGTTACAACCACCACCCTACCTCCAACCTCCTGCACTCCAATCCAAAAATGCTACCCACTTCCGCTCAATATATGCTAACGACACAATTAAAACATTTCTATCCATAAGGTTACCTAGTTGTTGGTAAGTAGAAAGATCATGTCCACGTGGATTGCCTGGAATGGAATCTCCTAACTCTGCATAGATACATTTACCTACTTTTAGTACTTAATAGCTTTGCATATTATAAGCACTACACCTACACACTAATGGAGTAGAGAAAATACATTTTAAAATATCGTTGCACAGACGTATAGTGACGTCTGTAGTATTTATTTAGCTATAGGTGGCCCGTGTAAGTAGATGCACGACGATGCATGCACTCCTCCTAATAACAGCAGGCTACGTGTGTGCAATGTAATGTGGACTAATGCTCACATGAAATACAGATGCTTGTACTTCGTTTACGTCCATGTCATATAAAAGGGAGCGAGAGAGATTGCTGATGGGAAACTGATGTCGGGAAAAGCCAAGGAGTAAGTCCATTTAGATGAGATCAGATCACATCAGCAAAGTTCACTCCCTCAGCTTTCTCTCTCAATGTCGACATTTGAGAATTTTCAGATTTGAAGAATGTTCAGTTCCGCTCAGTCACTAAGAGAAGTTGTCAGAGAGCCTTGGCTTTCGGGTCCCATAGTCCCATCCCTTCCTCAGAGCAGAGATCTACAGACTCTGGCCTAGTATACGAGCACAAGGCTAGCACTAGCCGAGGGCCTGTCTAAGTGAAATTGAACCATGGAGCCAAGTCAAAGAAAGCGACGGAGACGAGAGAGAAGAGGCAGG
This sequence comes from Tomocerus nigrus, assembly GCA_019776505.1. Taxonomy (NCBI): domain Eukaryota; kingdom Metazoa; phylum Arthropoda; class Collembola; order Entomobryomorpha; family Tomoceridae; genus Tomocerus; species Tomocerus nigrus. The sequence goes on from JABASI010002059.1 coordinate 18,466, forward strand.
AGTTGAGAACATCGACAAGACAGCATTATACACTACTACTTCCCATTTGCATGACATGCCATTAGACTATTAGAGCTTTGCATTAGGCAGACGCTCAACTCAACTCACTGACTCTATTCTCTACTCACTTCACTTCCCAGTTGCCCTCCCTCCTCAGTTCACTATTCTCTGCCTGCCTAAAATACACCGACATAAGCACTTGGCCAACCTACATAACTCCAGACTCCAACTTACTCTTCCCTCCCACACTGACAATAAGCCTTGTCAGCATACACACATTGTACATCCTTGCAGACACACTAACCATTTTAGCCTCTATATCCCAATGCATCTTCTCACTACTCTCTCACAGTATCCCCATACAGACAGCCTTCTTTCTGTAAGGGAGATAGTCTATGTAAATAGCCGCGTGTATCTACAAATACATTCTTTACGTATTATAGCTACTTCTTAGGAACCATAGACTATTTGCGAATGTTCATATTCCCCATTATGCCCATCTTCCATTCAAGCTATAAAGTCAGCATTGACATGAGACTGAACTTTATTTCTTTCAGGACTCTGACCTCCCTGCCTCCCATTAAACAACATTGCCATTCACTAGCAAAACAGCAATTAATGCTCCAACTTAGAAAGGAATAATAGTTGCAGTACTATGGGCAGCGTAGCATAACGTACAAATGCTTTTTGATGACTATTCAGACATTTTATATTATGCAACTTAAGAATATCTAGTCTGCCTAGGTAACCCCTGTAATTTCAAATATTTCCATGACTGAAAAGGCTGTATAACCTCAAGTTCTTAAGAAGATCATAAATGTTGAAAGGAAAATAAATAATTTACAATTAAATCTGATTTTGGATTCCCAAAACTACTTTTAGTTCATGTACTGACCAATAAGTTAAAAGTGTGCTCTGCTTTACATTTATATACATTTATATGTTTCAAACCTACATGCAATATTAAAGGGCTAAAATCTTTGCTTATCATGTAGAAACGAACCAAAATGGACTACACTGCAAAAATTACACATACTTAGTTATCTAGTCTTAAACAATGTAGTTTTTTTGCCAATTATCTGCAGTCAAGACAAGAGTGTATTTCAGTGTACAATAATAGTATAACAGCTAATTCAATTTGCTTATTATTATAGGAAAACAACTGTTTCATTAGAATGAGCAGAAAATATTCTAGTCGCCTGAAATTACTGGTGGACTGATTGAAATGTAAAAGGGTTGGTTTGATTGAAACCGTGTTACGGAGCAGTTCAATTACAGCACAGCGTTCCAAATCAGGATTTCAATTAATATATTTTTGTCTTCTATGCATCAGAAAAGGCAATTAATTTCTTTAGTCCTTTTATTATTTAGTTAGATTGCCTCGAAAGCTGAAGAGTTGTAATTGTTCTAAGAATTTCTGTGACTTTTCTCGGAATAAAAGTATGAAACGAGAGCGGAGGAGACGTGTTTGGTGTCTAAGATAACTGGCAATTTCATTAGTACATCATTAGAGGATATTGGGAAAATTGATGTATGATGAGCCACTAATTAGGTTTGACATTTTAATCATCGGACCTTTCCTTGCCTTGGAATGACTTGTCTATCAAGAAGAGGAAGCAGAGCGGGTGTCTGTTCATAAGAAGGCTGAAGGTGTCCCACATTCCTCGACGCTACTTGGTGCTCTAGAATCCGTGGGCATCATAGAGAATGCCTACGAAGGATTGCAACGTGGTGCACTGTGTAAGTAGCTGCACTTTGTGTACATAACAGAGAAAGTGAGTTTGGTGTGGAAGACGAAGAGCCATGTGCTCGGAAGATGAAGATGAGTCGGAGTTGTAGGTTATAGTAGTACGTAGTAGTACATCGTAGTTGAGTTGATAGGAGACGGAAAATCAATTGCGCCGCTCAATTATTCCTATCGATTGCTTGTAGGAAGAAAGTCTGTTGGTGTACTAGTCGAAAAGATAAGTACCCAGAGCACCAGATCAATACTAGTTCCATTCAACCAGAGTTCCACTATTACTGGCACATTCCTAAAAATTACAGCAACCTCACAGCCTGAGAAAAGAATGCTACACACACAGTTTTTGCCTCGATTCTCATATTCAAAACAACAGTGACAGAATAGAGCACATTTGGGATGTAACATTAAGCAGGAGGCTCAGAAGCGAGGACAATGGACACTAATCTCCCAAAGAAGATGAAAATCAAAGGGAGGATGCACATGCACTCATCTCTCCCAATTCACTCTCATTCCTACACTTTTTCACTAACGACACACACCACGTACGGACTGAAGCAAACCAGAGCACATTATTATCTTCAAAAAGAAAGCAGATACAGATTCACAGACTTTCACTTGCTTTCTCTCATGTGCCAAGACGAACATTCAAAGCAACTTTACATCCATTCATTACAAATCACATTTATCAACGTATCTTCCAATAGACAAGCAATTCTTTTGAACAGATTAGATAACCTTTATGCTTTGGCTTGTGATAGTGTGTAGGAGAAAGCACATGCAATTACAGGCGCCAAGCAATTCTGCAAGCAATGAATGCAAGAGCCATTGATGCAACGCACACAAATCACAACCCACACACTACGTGCTACACCAAAAGCTGAAAACTGCAACAAAAGCCTTTAATCGATGAAACTTCAAGGCAGATGAATCAACTAATTTATTATTAATGCTACGCTGCTACGTGCATTCCTAGCCAACTATAAACACGTTTAAATATTCCGTTTACTACAAGAAATAAAATACTACGATTTCTTTCACATTCAAACAAATCACTGTATAAATAAAAGAGCAGAATGCGTTTACATTTGTTTATGGAAACA
>JABASI010002060.1:0-21297 GCA_019776505.1 Tomocerus nigrus
TCTCTGAAGACGACGATATTGAATGGTAACTAGTGCCACTGCTATCTAATAGTAATAATATTATTATGAAAAAACCATAGTACAAGTAGTAGTACAATTACATTATTATGCATTGTTTTTCTGCGCTTCTGTATCAAGCATACAGTATTATTTTATTATGCAAATAAGGAAAACCGAAAAGCAAATAAAAACTGCAATGCATTAATGCATAAACTTATGCCGTACTATCAATGCATACTTTTGGACAATTATAGTTGTTAATTTGCATTCAATAAATTACAATTTAAAATGAATTAAGAGAACAAATAACGCCTGTTCTGTTCAATTGAACTGTTATTTACTCTTGTGAAAATGGAAAGCAATAATAGATGTCAAAATGCCCCCTCGTCACTAGTTGGATAGAATTACGAATGAAACAGGTATTTTCTTGCAATTGCAACGTAAAGAAATAGCTGCATTTTTTAATAGCTGTTAAATTATTACTAGAGTTGCGTATAATTTTATAGTGGCAAATAGGATTTTATCATCGGCAACCGTTACAACATCGTGCACATGTCTTCCTAAATAAAGCAAAAAGGGACTTTTGGGAGATACTGTAATAAATAAACAGTTAAATTATTATTAGAGTTGCGTATAATTTTATAGTGGCAAATAGGATTTTATCATCGGCAACCGTTACAACATCGTGCACTGGTCTTCCTAAATAAAGCAAAAAGGGACTTTTGGGAGATACTGTAATAAATAAACATAATATAATATGGTTATTAAATATTAACACTAATTATTTATCCAATTTGATTGGTGGATACAGTCAGTTCAGTAATGGACAAACTTAATACATCGAAGAAAGCATTTTCTCTTTGGTGAAAGTACGTTTATTGTTTTACACTGTTGTAAAAGAAAACAACTTTCTCCTACTCATATATTACTTGTTTAGTACAGTATCCGTCAGCTATTTGTGAGCACATCATATTTCTCTCACCATCTGCAAGCAAATTCCATTTGCATTTTTCACCGGTATTTTCACTTTCACCAGAATTTTAACCAATATGCAATACCTACGTGATTTTGGTGTGGAGTGTANAGCAAATTCCATTTGCATTTTCACCGGTATTTTCACTTTCACCAGAATTTTAACCAATATGCAATACCTACGTGATTTTGGTGTGGAGTGTAATGCTGGTAAGTGCTCGTAACATGAAGACTAGAGAAAACTGTGTGCTCGTACTTACTAGCTGACGCAATTGTACATAACGTACATATAATATGTTGGAAATCAAAACTGATATGACTTTCTATTTATATACAAGAAAATGATTTGTCCAGTTTATACATGTCATATCTGTCGCCTTACAAGAATACACAAATCTTATGTAATGAACAGATTTTGGTGGAATTGTGGAAGTTAGTTGTTAATAATAACATTGTTCTCCTATCACTTGAACCAATACTAACCAAGTGATGTAGTTAATTAGGTACACATTTTCACAACAGACTTTATAAAATATTTCCAATTTTCTACTCACATCCACATTGACTTACAAGAGTACAACAAATATTACGTGTCGCAATCTCTCTTACGTTTACCCCCATCAAAGTCTTCGTCCGAATGTGTAGTAGACACAGTCGGTTTCTTCCTCTGCGATTTTTGAGGTTTAGGTAATTTTGAAAGTTTTGTACAGCACAGGAACGCACTTTTATATGTGTAATTCAACATTGACATACGATTCTCCGTGTACTTCGTATCCAGCTTTGCATTCCTCTGTAAAGTAATTAATGTTTTCTGTTCAATGCGTTTTTACAAAGGTAGGCTATAGGTATATATTAGGGTAGATTAATACGTAAAGTGACTTAGGTTAGATCTCTTGTTGTAACTTACGTCAACAGAAAATCCGATTTTCTTGATTATTTCAACTAAAATATCGAGTGGTGGTTCTATTGAGTTCTCTCCTGTCATATCTGCATAATGGTATAGCAAAGGTCCCAAACTAACCCACACACCCCCTGGTTTCAGAATTGCGTGTATCCTTTCAATGAATGATACAACGTTGTTGGCGCAGTCAATAAAGAAACATGTTACAACACAGTCCCATGCTTCTTGTTGTTTAGGATGTGCATAGATTTCGAAGAAATCCCCGGCCGTCATTGAAAATCTGGAATTTGCACCTACCTCTGATGGATCTATATCAGGAAAAGTCACCGGACGGATTTGATCTAGATGGTGTATTACATTTGTGTATTGATGTACCCAGGGATGAATTCTGAATTTCTTATTTCCATCACATCTAGAGACAACAGCTATTTTTACAATTCAACTTTATTATCAACTTAAAATAAGATTCAATTGAAAGAGACATACCTGTTCAGTATAAAATTGGAAGCAAACAGCATAAAAAGACTAAATTCATTTCCTTCCACCACATAATCTCGGGCAACTAATTCATGAGCAAGACGGGCTAATCCAGCTCCGGGAACTAAAATGCGTATGTCTTGTTTCTGTCTAAAAATATCAAACAATGATTAATAAGTATTTTAATTGCATGAAAAATCCGAGTTAAAAAAAATTAAAACTTACTTTATCATTGAAAATCGCCTTTCTACTTCCTCGATTATAGGAGTGTAGCATAGAGACCGTTCGTCCTCTCCTTCTATAGTCCAATCCCTAACAATCTGCTTCATTACAGCTTGTAATTTGTCAAAATCAAAGCGTGTTGGAACTGGTAAATTGCTTACATTTTTGTTTATCTAATATGGTAAATATAAACAATCATCATGATATATTTATGCCGACACGTAACAAAGATTTAAATACGTAAGTGAGAAAATAAAACAAACCAATGAATCACATTGGCACCTAATTTTAGAATATTTATTATAATAATGAAAATCCGATTACCGGGCTAAATTTCTCGCCTTGGTTTTGAAAGATTTTCTTCTCTTGTGAACATATTAAATTAAAAACAGATTGGTTTGAATCAATACATAACAGAACTTCTTCTAAATGGACATAGTAGTTAGTAAGTAGATCTCTTTGATTATAAGGCATAGTTTCAATAAAGAGCAGCTTTCTATCCGTTTCACGTTTCATATGATCTCTGGGGTTAAAAATCAAAACTACATTTAATTATACATCCTTAAAATGGAGTATACGTTAAAACGTTGAAAGTATAATATCCTTATTCATACAGGCTAATAGTCAATAAAAGTTTACTTACTTATATTGAAGGAATGTTGCAACAACCTTTTGAAAATGTGCTCTCTCCGAGTCCCATTCCTCTACTGGAGGAGGTTTCGGCGCTGGCATGATTTGAAGGTCATTATCATTATTCGAATATGAGGCATCAGTACTTTGTTCCAGTCTTGGGGAGGCAGGGGGACTAGTAAAGGTCATTCCATCAGATTCAGGTAATGAAGCATTCGTTTCGGGAATGCCAATAGCTTCGGGGTCTTGTTGAGCAACCATGTAAATTTGATCATTGGAATCTTTGTATTGTTGGACTTGCTGAACATAACCACCCGGAGTAACAAATACGTAGCGGGGCTGAAGATGTTCTTCAGACATAGGTTGCGGTTGATGATGATGGTGATGAGGATAGTTACGGTCGTCCATTGGCATCATAAGCGTCTGCTCAAACTGTTGTCCACTCAAAAGGTTGTTATTTGTGTTCATTGACAAACCATCTGAATCAACACTGCTACTGCTAAGCATCATTACATCATTGGGGTTCAATGTGACATGGTGTTGGGGATGTGGAATATGGTAAGTTTGCATTGGCCCTGTACTTAAATTCATTGATTCTGACTGATGGATATACGAGCTTGGTTCATTCATGATGACCTGCTTTGTTGTTAAAAATTGTGACGAAATGAAAATTGCTTGAAAACCGAAAATACGTATATAGGCAGACGATGACGATCCGATTTTCCACTTACACTGATTGATGCTGCAAATAAAATATTGCATTGTAAATTAACCTGCGTATTTTAATGTAGTCTAACGAATGTTCTGTAATTAATCATCGTTCAATCGTTTAAATATTCAAATATTATGTTATGTCACATTGTCATAATGTTAAAGAAATAATTTATTGTTAAATAGTTTCAATAGATCCTTTTGATGTTTGCTTACTTTCTGTTCTCCGTTAGGAATGGCAGTGATTATGACCACTTTAAAAGCTGCAACACGTACTTAATAATAGTTATTGTTTTTTGACACTATCCTGTTTTGATTTCGACTGGACTGGGAACTGCTGGAGACAGATTAGAAACTTTTTTTTACAAAACTGGAAATAACAAGTCGGCTCCAGCTAACTTTCAATTGTCGCGCGTATGAAATCTGTATGGACCATCAACATATAGCATAGCATATTATTACGTGACTCCGAAGTGCATTTGTACAGTGTAAGAAGTATAAGCTGTTACAAAAAATATTCTTCCGCTCCATATAACTGCATTATGGACGTCAAGGCGCAATGTGTACTTACGTTTTGATGGGTTATTTATTGTCTATTTATTGAATTTTCATAATTTAGCTAGACTCGAATTGACTGCTTGTGCTTTCTCTTTTGGAACAAGAGAAACATATTTTTAGTTATACTTGATTGTTGTGAGTGTAAATAAAATTCTGCACATAAACAACGAAGGATAAGGTGGAAGAGCAGGTGTAATAAGAAACAATAACAAGTTTTGTTACTTTGTTATTATAGGATGTAGGAAAGTTTGTTTGTATCAAGCCTTTTGGATTGAAGAATCTGGGAAAAAATGGGACAGTAATCTTTAGTTTTTGTTCCAATATTACAAATATTTAAAAAAAAGTAAAGAATGAAGAATAAATGCGTTTAGTCTTAAGAGTCAACGCTTTCACTTTCAATCATCAATAAAAAATTACGTCATACGTGTTATACATAATAACTAGTGAAATCGGTTCAACCATCAGTGAAAGGATGAATAAGGATTGTTCAATCAAGTCATCAAAAGGTTAATTTTTCATTTGTGTTTTGTTTAAAAATTATATGCAAACTGTCAACATTTTAATACGATTTAATCGCTCGAGTGTCGGGTTTCGGGCGTCGGGGAGTTTGTAAATGGGATTTTCATTTATTTTAAGTAGGTGTAGGTAGCTAATCATTTTTCTTAATGGATTTAGGATTTTATGGCATTCTTATTGGCATCTTTAGCTCTGGTTAGTTTAGTAGTAGCATTATTAGTTCCACTCCAGTAGAGTTGAGTACAATCAAACTAATAATATAATAAATAGTTGAAGTTGATAGTAGCTGAAATGTCTTTTTCTGAAGGAAAAGTATATAATAATCAATAATGCAAAAGTGCAAAGTCAAAAGTTGATAGATCTACAATATCTATGCGATTACAAAAATTATTCTTATGTCTTATGTCTTATAGTTTATTTAACTTTATTCTTACGTCTTATAGTTCTCTGACTTCTGATGCCCTTTCCCGTTCAGCTTGTGTCCAAGAATTTAGGCACCGTATTTAAGCAGTCAACTTGTACAGTACATAGATTTATCCAACTGTCTTTACAGATTGATCAGTGGAGTTATGATTCTTATGATTCAAGAAGTCCAATCAGCAACCCATGTAAATAAATGGGAATCCGAACCGAATGACAGAAGTTGACGCGTTGTTGTACTGTGGCGTGGCTCAAAGCAAGAAAAAAATAGCTTTCGAATGGTGTTGGTCTAATTATATGTTTTGGAAGTTCACATCATTCCAATCCAAAGCCAATTTTTTTTCTCGTGTTTTTGAGTCATATAATACGCGTCAACTGTGCTGTCATTCAGATTCCCATTCATTTGCATGTGTTGCTAATTCATAATTGGACTTTTTGAATCATACATATAGGTAATACTACTCCCGTCCAGTGTCTTGTTGATCTAGGTATATAGCATTATCATATCATATATTAAATCATATATAGTTGCTGGTTATAGTAGTGGTTGCATGCCAATGTATGCTCCTAGCAGCACTATTGTACCCATGTACTGTATTCTAGTAATTTGTTTCTAATATTATTATGATAAGTTTTTGACCCGCAACACCCGGATTATGCAATAATGTAAACCACAAAACCTTTTCGATATGTGAAGAGATTACTGAGATACTTGGGTCACATAATCACGTCACATACTTGGTGTGGGTCGTTAATATTGTATGTATATACGTTAATAATGTTAATAAGCTTTGGGGTGGGTTGGAATTTAAATACGCCAGAATAGAATGGGTATATACAAAGAAACCTCGGAACTTCGATTCGTACTAAATTAAAGCTGTAAATCCCATATATCTATAGTAAATCCTTAAGCATGTAATGTATGTAAACGTTAAGGCACCTTGAAAGGGGCAAGGGGTACTTTGGCTGGTACTATGGAAGTATGCTTTGTAGCTTGCAGACCTTGTCCTTGTGATATTTTTAGTTCAAGAGAAAAGAAAGAATATTTCGGCGAAGACTTGAAAGATTTCATTCTACTTACCTAGGTATTCAACCATTTTCAACAATGAGGGTTATATATAATAACATAATATTTGTAAGAAAAATAAGTTAGTATATAATATTTGATATACGATATAATATATATACCGAGAATGAGAATATAAATAATACAACTTATATATTATAGTCAGATAGTCAGATCAGCATAGGATCAGGATCTCTTTCTTTAATCTTATAATGATAGTAGTGTGATAATGCTACTATCATTATAAGAGGGATGATTAATGAAAATGAGATCTTACTCGTCCTCCCTCCCCCTACCTATTGCCTATCTATTCTAAATTCCACCCCACCACAGTTGCATATTATTATGCATTGCTTAGAGTCAAAGTACATAATTACTTTTGGTTTCAGCTATTAATAAAATATGTGGGTAAAGTATCATTTTGCGAATGTAATGTAGTATTTTAATTGATTCTGTGGCATTTTTAATTTTATTTTTATTATTGTCGCTTGGTTTTCATGAACTCACTCGATATTCTTGCTGAATAGGTATTTAACTGACCTGAAAACGAAGCGAAAGGCTAACGCACCGTGAAGCTTCATACGTGCAACTGTGCAAGTAACATCCTGAAAGGAAAAAGCTTGAAAGTCGCAGTACAGCAAGATCGAAACAAGATTGAAGATAGAAATTAGAAAACTAGAGCAAGCAATAAGAGGACGAGAAACAAAACAACGCTGAAGAGGCAACAAGACAGCTGCATATGAACGAAAAAACTTTAGAGAATGAAAGTACGCATCAAAAGTAAGTGTAAAATAATGTATCGCATGTTAGTCTCTTGGTGCAAACTGCAAGCAAACCATGTCTTCAACTTTCAATCGATATGTTCCTTAGTATAAATTGGTATTGATTACAGAGTTTAGCTGTTGAGACTGGCTACGAAAGCAAAGTCAATTTGGCCTACTCTTCTCTCTCTGTGCTAGTCGTAGTCGTAAATGCTGTTCTTTCATGATTGTCAGACTAGTCCTAGTCAGACTTGCTGTGTATAGAGATAGGTGTCCTGCTAGGTGTGAACTTAGTATTCTCAAGAAGTAGTTACTTTATTTGTCTTGTTCCAAGGTTTTAATAAGCTGTTTTCTAGACTTGTCTCATTAGACCACAGAATTTAGTCATTTCAATATAAGCGATTTTTCGACCCGTAATTTTCTACCGTACACACGCTGTCCAATTCCTTTCAAATAAGGAATAAACACGGACCACAGCCACAAATCTCTCTGTATAAAGCGTTAAAAATACTTGCTAAAGGATAATAGTGCGGTTTCTTAATTTTCAACCCCTTAAGTGCTAAGTGGTCCGGTGTAACTGTGTTTAGTGTGTTCTAGTTCTTATGCAAAAAGGCTATTATTGTTTTTATTTTAGTGTTGGGCTTAATTAGTGAACGATTTTACATTTTGAAACAAGGCAGTACAACCACTAAGCAAACATCCATTAATACCATGATGGGTGTATAGTGTTATAAAATTAGATTTGCGTGGTTTGCTCATTGCTCGTTGCTCATGTCGTTAATTTGTATATTATATAGCTAGTCTCTTTATTTGTATGACTAAAAAAGGTCACAAACAAAAAACAATTTCGTTAGTGTTCATTGTGAATTGTGAAGTTAATGTGTCCTTTACGTTTGGCTGATCTTTGAAGGTAAATTATTGAGTCATGATAAACTTGAGTTAAACTTAAGCAAATCAAGTAGGATTCTTGAGTTCTTTCTTAGGTTGGTTTATGTAGTAAATTGACATGGTTCAGTTTGACTATGCTACATACACACATACTACTATAATAATACTACTAAAACCTACACCGTATACGTATGTATTTTCATCACGTATACACCCACATATCTGTAGCATAGCCAAGCATACTATTGTAGCTTAGCCAGTTTTAATATGTAGACTTGGATCGCAGATCGCACTTGAATTTGTATTGTAAGATTGTTGTTCTGATAGGAGAAACATGAGGTATACCGTTACTTTTCATGTTTAGCTTTGCTGTGATATGTGTCTTGGTGTGTTATGTAGGCTGCATGTGCATAAATACGTGTGTTGTTGTATATATTATGATCAATTCATGTGATATTAGTACCTAGTATAGTAAAATCAGAGTCACACCATATAACATCAGCAAATAGGAATTTCTGTACATGAATATGTATGAAAATACTCGTGTTTTATTATTATTAAAAGTATGTGTGTGGAAAGTTAATAAAGGCTACTATAGAAGACTATAAGGCTAAAAGTGAAGATTGGAATAGCTGAACGAGTTGTTTAATAAAACTGGCAATATGGACACATGTTAATATTAACTACTAACCTATTGCCATTGCCAGTGAATTAAGTTGTTACTTTAGGGCGTACTTATCTTTTTACAATAACAGTTAAGGGTAAGTTGATCTTCTCACTAGCTTTTGTGATCGTCGTGATATCAAGTTAGTTTGCTGCTCTGGTCCTTGCATATTCTATGCTATATGATGCATTAAGCACAGTGTTAAGTATTTACTTTCATGAATACGTATTGAATTACATTACAACTTTAGTAGACTAGTGTGTGATAGCACAGTTAAGATTGGTGTGTCAGTAGTCAGTTCTGGTAATTTAGATATGCATGAAAGTTCTATTCGTTTTCATATAAAACTGCAAAGTTGGCTTGTTACTACTACTGAAAGTTTAATTAAAAAGAATAAGTTCTAAAAAGGTTTAATTTTAAGTTATTTTACAAACTGGGTTTCTTAAGTCAAGATATTCATCATAATTTATATTCGCATTATTGCTATAACCATCTATATAACGGAAAGTTGGACATGGAGGTATCACAAAGTGTTGTATGATTTTCTTTAACATTTCTATTTGTTCTAAAAAGGTTGGAATACTGTGGCAATTTGGAAATGGCTAGCCAATGATGACAAATGTGGAATATGCCGAGCTCCGTTTGATGGGTGCTGTTCCGATTGTAAAGTTCCAGGAGATGATTGCCCTTTAGGTAATACTTGGATTTTTTAAACAATGAAATGTATTTGATTACTGTGCTGTGATTATAAAATGATATTGACCATTTGTGCAGTGTGGGGAGTGTGCTCCCATTGTTTCCATATGCATTGTATTATGAAGTGGCTGGCTGCTCAACAAAATCAAATTTGCCCCATGTGTCGACAAGATTGGGCTCTCAAATCGGAATAGAAGGCTACCGACTGATTCTCGTTAATTTCACTCACAAGAATGTATGTAACATGACATTTTTGTGGATAATATTGATATGAATGTAATAATTTCGTATTCCATCAAGATTCAATAATCAAAATAAATATAAATATTTGGAAATCTACTGAAGATATGCAGAATATATCTAAAATACTCTCATCTTCCTACACTAAACATCGGATGCCCAAACTCCAAGCCTGCATGTACAACCAGATTAACCGAGTAACCTAAAACACAAAAATCACGTATCTACTAACGATGTCCCTCCTATTCTTGCCGTGTTAGCTAAAGCTTGTAAATACCCTTGGGGTAGAATAAGTACTACATCTGGCAAAAGTGTATCCATACATATACCTAGTAAAAATGTCGTCTTCATTATCATCTCTATTGCATTTGCACGGTCTTCCTCCTCTTCCTCGGAGTTTGACTGGCTATGTTCCTCCACAACAACAAGGATCCCCGCAAAATTATGCCCACCCACATCACTATCTGACGAAAGTCGGTCATCCAGTTGCTGGAATTGTTCATAGTCATCATGGGAGACCCTCGCCTCCAATTCCACCTCCACGTCCCCACAGCAGACGCTCTTCTTCCAGTGGCTCATCTTTCCGTGCTTCTCCCGAACATGTTTCCAATCGGTAAGATTCTGTCTTTAAAACAAATTTATCATATGATAATATTAGTTATCATTTTATTATGATGAACAATGGATGAACACTATTTTTGATAATTAATTAAAAGTATTTACCTAATTAAATTATATTATTGTGAATTAAATTACTTATTTTTGCATCTTTAAAATAGCCTGTAGTCTATATAGAAACATTGTCTATATAGCATTGGCCTAGTTTTATGAATTTTAATAAGATCCAAATTTTTTATAGGGGAATAGTTGGCGCAACTGAAGGAATGCGTAGTTCACCAAGAAGTTTATCTAGCAGCCCACATAGTCCTCATATAGATTCTGGCTTGGGACGGAGCTCAGCTGACAGCTTTAGCGAACCAAGAGCTTTTGTCCGAGTCGTAAAGTCGTAAGTTCAAGAATTGTCCCTAGGAAACTTGCTATATATTCGTAAAGTACATTGAATTTTGTGGAGACATGCCATAATAATCAATTCGTTTTTTCAGACCTCCAGTAGTCACAAGGCTTGATGCTCAACTTTCTCAACTTAAGAAAGACATGCACCACTTACGTCAACAAGATATGGCTCTATTAGGTCATCTTTTACAAATACACCAGGTAAGTTATTTGCATTATTTGAAATAGAAATCGTTGATTATAATACCTAAACATGCCCAACTCATTTGTTGTAAAATTTCTAGGGAATTCAAGATCTCAAAAACGTTTTGGTGCCACCGCCACAGCCGGCACCTTCTGTTCCACTGCCAATGTTTCATTCTACTCCGTCTGGGTACGGCCATGGAATGGGGTTGTACGGAAATCCGCCACTGTCTCGCCATCCACGTAAAATTCATCACCCTTCCGCAATTTCCAGAGGCACTAAGCTGTTTAATCGAAGAGCCTCTGCTGAAAAATTAATAGCGGAAACGGAAATTGTGTTAGGAGCCTGTGGTGGCATTCCTCATGCTGATGACGACGAAGAGAGTGATTCATTGTCTTCGCTTGAATTTGGTGATGTATAATGTACACCTGCACCAGCTGAAATGCAGCTCAAAACAAGCAGTCAGTCAATTAGAGCTGAATAGCAGCAAGTTTTAGAAGAAAGCACACTTTGGTACTTATTCATTACAATAAGAAGCATGGGACGCTTAACGGCTGCTTAACGGCATTTATTGGCAGCCCAACAGTAGTATTATCTAAAACTCAAATACTACTTACTATTGTAATTGCGACTTACTGAATACTAATTAATACAGAAGATAATAGAACCAATTATAATACGTATTAACTACTAATTATTGTTTCAGTGCTATGCCGAAATTTTGTGATTATGTTGTGGGCGAAAGTTTCCTAAATACAAAAGAACCACCTGTATAATTTACTATGATTTTGTCCTATATTACATTTTACTTTTAATGTTTTTTAAGAACTTTTTCTTACGCTATTTATCTAAGTGAACTCTTTTGTTATTTTTATACAATATCTTCACAGATTTAATTTCATTTTAGTATTCGCATTTGCGTAAAAGTTAGCTGATTGATAACTTGGCAAGCTGGGAGATATAAAATACCTTGATGGACACTTTACATATTAAAAGATTACCTGCTAATTGTAAGAGTACCTACCTCTGACCTTTAAAACCTTAAGTACATCGTAAAACAATCATTTCAGTTAGATCCGTAGGTTAAGGAAATTCTCTTGATTAAATCCATTGAATAGTTATTCTCAATGATGACGAAAGGAAAGTTCATGTTAAAAATATTCTCCTGAAGTCATGAAAGCAATAATATTGATATTCCTACTACCTAACCATATAATTAAAGAAATAGAATCTGCTGTATACTTGTGCTGACTTAACTCGAACGTTCAAGCTTTCAAGACGACTTACATTATTATACGTACGTACTGAAAAAGTTGTTGTACATGTTAGTTATAAATTATAAATAGTCAACACTTGCCATTGTTCTAAATGCAATGTATGTAAGACAAATATTTGGTAGTCGAGAGAAAAAGCTGAGAATCCGTAAAAGGAAGACAATATTTGAATTTGCCTATAAACTGAATGCAATCCTAACTATTTCCAATACATTAAAAATCGGAAAAATTCATTGTACGATGTTCTAGAAAAATTGATAGACAAGAAGCGAACAAGACGACCAAGTGTCATGATCATGATTTGCCTCGTTAATGTTCTCAGCGATGCAAATTGATTGGTAATACTAATAATAATGAACAATACTATTGTAATATTAAGAAGCGTAGTAAAATTGTAGTAGTGATATTCATAAAAAATACGCTAAAAACTAGTAATTAAGGATTGTATGCTAGACTTCTGGTCTATCAATTCAACAATACTACAGTTCATCGAAGTAAACGTTTTATTTACTTCAGAATTCTTGTACTTAATCTCAACGAAGTTTACGGGATATTATCATAGATTATTATTCTACTTGAATCTAGCTACTCTGTTTATACTTGTACAAGTATTAAAACATTGTACCTTTATTTCGAGAAAATCAAACAAAAGTTTTTTATAAAATGTAATTTTTCAATTAAATTGTAATATAATTGATATCTTTGGTGCCATTGCCTTAACTAAAGTGTAATACTGTTTCAAAATCTTTGCCTTTTTTGAAAAAAGGATGTCAAAAACAAAGTATTTAGTTTTGTGTTTGTATAGTTTATGTAGCTACTCTAAAATACTATAGATAATAATATGTAGGTAAAGATTCTTTAATATCATTGTATACAAAGCAAATATCACCATTATATTGATAAGTACTTATATTTATACGGGCCTATATTTATTATCGAATGATCTCTGTATTCTTAGTGTACTTAGAAATATTAATTGGTACTCTCACTAATAATTCTCATTCTAATTTTCTATATTTTCAACTTTTCGTATTTTTATGTTCCAAATTCTTCCTTGTTACAATTTAACGAACCATTTTCGTACTAAAGGCTCACCTCTTTAAACAGAGGACGTACCTAGTGCTTTTAGTATTATCCCTGGTATAATTCTTGTTCCAATCTGCAAACTTGACTTTAAATACATCTGTATACATACCTTTAGTACTCAGTATTCAATTAAAAACAAATGAAGTGTGATAGCCATTACTTGACTATGTAGTAGCTGTTAACCGTGCTTGTAACTTCTAGAAATGACACGCTACCCACTTTTGCAATGTAGGAAATCGTTGTAGAGAGCATGTAATGGAGGTACTTTATATCATCGCAGTTGAATGGAACTGTAAATAATTGTGTAGCATTCCTTACTCCTTATTACATACTATACTATTTGTCTAGTTTACATTTCAATTAGAGTTACCTATGTAGTGTGTATGAAATAGATTGTTTGTTCACTCACATGTTTCTACTACAACGATGTGTCTAGTGATGTAAGTATATATGTAATTATAAGTATAATGATACTGAGTGTCAAGTGTATGGGAAGTTGTAAATCAATTTCAATTGAATCCACTTCCAATTTCACACGTCCTTCAATGCTTAAAGGCTGAGAAGCGAAATTCAATTCAATAAAATGAAAGTGATGTGTACGTAATCGTAAAACAGACTGCTCCATTTTCTCTTCAATTATTGTATTTAGTATATGAGGCATTGCATAACATTTACAACTGAAGCAACTAATTAAATCTCTGTCTAACATGCCACTTATTGCCAATTCTCATAATATAAGCTATCAGACGACCATAGCTTAAAAAATATTACTTACACACGTACACAGATAAGTAGTGCTTTTCTATTGGAATATTCCCTTGAGGTTCTCATTCTCAAAAAAAAGTATGCTGGAACGGAACCTTATTTTGAGTGAAGAATCATGATGTTTTTTTAGAACTGTCATTCATAAAACTTACAGATGAATAGTGCAATAATTTTGTTTTGTACTAGTAACGTTATTATACATTAGTTCGTCTATAGCACTTGAAAACTGAATAAGATCTCTTCTGTCGGATCGTTGGGGGGATATTCTCCTTTGTTTTTGTGTTGAAGGAGGAAAAAGGGAAGAATTCATATCTGAAAGCTGAAAAAATCGGTTAAGCAATAAAAAGGAGGCGAATCAAAGGAAGCAGAAGAAAAATGTCGATTCTCACATCATTGAACAAAACATACAAGATCTCAGTTTAGATAAGGAAGAGTGTAGAGACTCACTGAGTCACTAGTACATTCTCACTTACAAGAGAAAAATTCGAAATGTTATCTTACTGAGATGGAGTAACTGGTGTGAAGTGAACTATGGGTCCGACTTGACTTACTGTATGCAGTGTAAGTGAATAGTTTTTTATTTGAATTTTAAAGCGTCCTTTCATGTGTAGGCTGACAAGTTAAAGGTATTATGAAAAGGAACACTTTTGCTTGTGAATGATGAAGAGATGGAGAGGTAAGCTCTCTTTGCACAGTCTTTCTTCAACAAATACAATAAAGGAGGAGTTTTTGTATGCAGAGATGATGGATACTTACTTTAGAGAGGCTAGCTATGTTACTTGCCTGGGTTTAAATCTTTTTTATCCGGTCATGACTTTACTTACACCGTATTTCGTATTGGTGGTGCTAGCCCGATTTTTTGAAGTCATCGAATCGACTAGATATCATATAAGTGACTAAAGTACATAAGGCATACTTTACTTTCCTTCCTCATACTTACGGACAGATATTTATTGGATTTCCCGAGATTGGATGTTATGTTACGATATGTTATGCTAGAATAAGTCATAGGATACCCTGCGATACGAACTAAAAGTAGGTAGGTAAGTACTACACAACGGATAAGATCTGATTTTCTTTTTTCAATCGCTCCATCTTGATCTAGACTGTTTTGTATGCTCAACTCCAAATATCCCCTGCTGAACCTCCTTTGATATTCACCTCTCTCTCTCTATCAAATAACAGATCAGCTAGTGTTTGTCAGCATTATACCGACATTCTATGTACTCCACTATCTATCTACTAGCCCTCTCGATCTCTCTCTCTCCTGTCTTACACTTTACAATATTCTCAGCCAAATGCTTTTTCGTCTGGGAAAAAGGGAGAGGAACTAATATTCTATGAAATAACACTACCACATCATAATGTAATCTGTACAACTAGACTGAAAGGACATGGCCAAATAAAAAAGGATGAACGAACCCTCAAGATTAAATTCCATTACTAGAATTCTATACCAGTTTTCTTCTCCCTTATACGTTCTCTACAAAACTCTCCCTTGACTTTGAAGAACAAAATGCAAACAATTCTTTCTCAGAATCTGTGTATTCTACTCCTTTTTATCATTCTCTTCAACAGATTGTGTAAAGACAATAATGCATATACTTACCTTTTGATAATGAAAATATTCTGACTTGACTTTTGAAGTCCGAGATATTGAGCTTTTTATCACATAATACGCAAATGCTCATACTAGACATTTTTGAATTTCAAAGCTCCATATTTCCTTTACGACCCATTACATTATTTCATTGAATTTTGTATTTTTACTTATCCATGTAATTTGTAGATTCCAACAAATCGTGCCTGTCAATACTTTCAGGCAACTTTCATTCATTGAGATGCTTTGAGAAAGTACATGTCTCGGTGATTACAGCAGGGATCGTCAAAATTCCAATTGTAAACAGACACCACAACAAGTACAGTTTGTAAATAATCAATGGTCTCCCTTTCATACGAAGGTATTACATACGACGTTGTTTTTTGAAACATATTATAGGTAACTACCTCCTTTGTAATGCAATGTTTTGTGTTTACCTTTGTAAAATACATAAACAAGAAATTGTAGCATCACACAGAATAAAAAGAGCATTATTAGCCTTTGGCATTCTGTTGGAGAAAATGGAGAAAGCGCAATTTTCTTTCGTTGTGTCTTTGCCTTGTCATGTCTTGTAAAGAATGCCCTTCCAGTTCCAATCTACAGTGACTTGGGCTGACTGAGAAGACAGAAGAGCCGTGGTAATCCCTGAAAAAAATTGTTTCTGGACACGAAGGCCAGACAAGAAAAGGGAATCACAATGAAAATAAAGCCAGATCAGCAAACACCAGTCGAGAGAGATGTCCTGTGTAAATCCAGTTCATTTATTTTTATTTACTTTTCGATTTTGGTCAAATTAGTTTCACGATCGGCGACGGTAACACCATGACCTCACATTTCACATACATCAACACATCCTACAACTATACATTGTATATCTGGTACCCTATTTTCACTCTTTTATCATACTCTTGTATTTGCTATCAAATAGATTGTCAATTGCTAAGCTTTGGACCAAAGGTAGTTAAATATGGTGTCTTTGGACTGTTTGACTTTGGTACAGTTGCATGATATAGCAATAACAAATTAGAGTGTAGGTACATAGGGGCTACCGATGACCTAAACATTTAATTAGTATACTTTAATATTAATTATTGTTACTGACAGATTGGCACATCACAATTAGGGTTACTTTTAGAACAAACATCTATCAGCTACTAAATTGAAACACTTACTAATTTACTCTATCCATAACTCTACCATTATTGCAGGAAAGTTATCATATTATTTTACTATGAATTTCACAATATGAAATGAACACAAAAGTGTAGAATATTTCCCATCATTTCCATTGAAAAATCTGTTAAAAACTGTAGTAAAGTATGGACGACCCAATAACTTCTTTACATAGCTATACAGCTAAACATACTTGCTGTGTATTATATGCATGATGAATCGTATACATGGGATTTGGTTTCGTTATAAATGTATATAAAATGATATAGGTATCACAAAAGTATTTTGAGTCAGCTATCCTATTCAGAATTTTCAGGTGATCAACAAATGCATAATGTTATAAAAACATAAAATTGTTGCTGGTACACTTTTCTACAACTAAAAAGTATGGTACATAATATTAGCAATATAGGTACATGGGTACATCGACTTAAAGACCAGCACAATGATAATTAGAATCGCCCTTTAGGCTTCTTCATTATTGTCATTGTCAAATTAGGAGATGTAACCAATACCATTCATTTCAATTTCGGCAATATCACTATCATCAGAGCCGCAGCAGCACATGAGATCCGGCAAGATGGTACACCTAGAATTAGTACCTTCATTCTCCAGATTATCCCTCACCGCCGGGAACATGGCCTGTATCATCTGTATACGATTCTCATTAGAAATGGCGTAGAAGGAAATGATGAAGTGTTTAATGAAGACATAGAAGCAACAGACCAGTACGAATAAGACTCCGCACAAGGCAACGCTAATCAAGCCTACGAGAGTAATGCCGACAATCAACTTATCTTCTTTGTCGTAGCCTTTGATAATCTCATGGAATTGCGGATCGAAATCATTTGGTCCAGGAATGAAGTGTCCTCTTTCAATTTGATCACACTTGGGTCCTTTATATCCGAGTGGGCAGACACAGACAGAATCTTCAACAGTCTCAGTCTTACCGTTTCCTTGCTTATCCTCAATTGCAATTCCAATGCTCCTTTTAGTTGTTGCAACCACAGCAGCAGCAGTTACCGTATCGACGACGAAACTCCTTTTCAGATTGAGGCAAAGAGAGCACCGGCTGCTTCCGCAAATTTGATTTCCTTTCCATTTTGATTCCAAGCAGACATGACCTTGTTTTTCTGAATTGCCAAAAGTCAGTTATTGAATTATTCTATTAAAGTATGAGATATTTGAACAAACAGACGTTTTCCTATTTGCATGCAAGTAACATTACGATTGTGCTCTTGATTCTTTCTTTATTTACCTAACACAAAAGTCCAATATAATATACTACCGAGCTAGGCAAAAGTAACATCCCACATAACTTTGATGATGTTAATTACAATTCGGCTTAAAACGACGTAGGGAAAGGGAGAATTAAGTCAACGTTGACGAATGTGCTAGAAAACGAGTAGAAAAAACTGTTAATCAGGTGTGAAAATGGAAATACTATTTACATTGTGGAATTTATGTGGGAAGTTACATTTGCCTAGCCCTGTAGTGTTTCTAGTGGAAGAACATTAGGAATAATATTAGATATTTTGTGCAAAAGCCCAGAATGCATAGCAAATCACAGATTTCTTACCAATATATATTTTTCCGTCAGTTGAAAAGAAACAGTCGGGTTGGTTGTACATTATGCACATTGTTCGTTGTTGTCCACTTTTGCCAGTATTTTGATTCGGACGCACAGATGGAACAATTTTCGGATGAGAGGAGCATTTGATGAGATTTTTGAAACAAGTTGCATTTTCTTGAGTGTCCTCATTTCCTTCATCATAACTCTGAAAATAGTAATCCTGCAGGTGGACTTCGACTTCAGTGGCTTTCTACAAAGAACATTAAAGATATAGTTTCAGTATTCCTGACTCGTACACTCGTACATTCAGTTTTAGTTTTAATCTATTTCTGTTGAATGAAGATGTAGAACGTCAAGTGAGGCTGTAGGCAATTTTTGCAAGAGTTTGCAAAATGTAAAGTATGTGTAGCATATGAAGCGCGGCGAGGAAGAGATCTTGTGGAAAAAGCAAAGCACACCTTGAGAAAAGTCGGAAAACGTACTTTCTCCTATAAATACGGAGAAAAAGAAAATAAGGAGTGCAATTCTCATTAAACTTTTCCGTGCCGTGTAAGGAAAGATGTACTTACAAAGTTGAAAATTGGCAAATATTTTTGCATATAGACCATGAGAAATACAATCACAGCAATGTTCAGGTTGAAGTATCGGCAGAAAAACTCTTACAACTACGAAACGACTTTAGGACAGAAAAAAAACCATCTTGGGAAAAAGTATTTTCTTTTTGTACGCTACAAGAAAATGTAATAACCACTACAGCACGTAGACAGATGAAAATATTGTTGCATAAGGTGAGAGCGTGTGAGCGTGGGAAGTAGTAGTAGGAAGGAAGGATAAGTATGCATAGAAGATTAGATATCTATCAAAAAAGTTTTTCGTGTGAAAACTTTTCGTTTGTGATTTACACCGTTTAAAGTGTGTCAAGTAGCCAATTATTCGTAAAAAACCAAGAAAAATACCCATTTGAGTTAAACTAGTGAGACGGGACTAAATCAAACAAAGGAAATAATGAGATTTTCCTCCTTTCTCTCTATCTGTGCATAGATTTTCAAGGCGGTGAAAGTTTCTCAAACGATTTAAAGAGCCTTTGAAATTTAGAGTCCATGCCTTCTCTGTGAAGAGAAGAGTAGAGAGAGAGAGAGAGAGAGAGAGTGAGAGAAGGACGTCGACATGGAAGAAGAGAGGGTCCATTGAAATGAATGAAATGACATGGTG
The DNA here is from genome assembly GCA_019776505.1 of Tomocerus nigrus. Classification (NCBI taxonomy): domain Eukaryota; kingdom Metazoa; phylum Arthropoda; class Collembola; order Entomobryomorpha; family Tomoceridae; genus Tomocerus; species Tomocerus nigrus. The sequence continues at coordinate 19,604 of JABASI010002060.1, forward strand.
AAGTGTTTCGAAGCAGAAAATTGAATATCTCTGGAGAAAAGAAGTAGAGTCTATGTGTCAGGGAATAGCCGTCTATTATGATGTTATACGAGAAAAGTGAGAAAGGGAAGAGGACAAAGGTATGAATACTCCATTCCACTACTAACACACTTTCATCAATGTATGTAGACTGGAGAAAATAACTGAGAGTTGACTACGACTTGACTACATCTACACAGACACACACATTCATGCATACACACACGCTTTTGAGCTTGAAACTTATTGAAATGTAAAAGGAAGTCGAGCCGACAAAAGTAAGGAAAGGGCAACGAAATATACTAAGGCTGTACATAGTTCCAGGAGAAAGTCCAACTAAAAATCCAATGCTTTCACAGGTTGCTTCTTCTCCGAACGAAGATAAGGAAGGAAGAGCATAAAGTCAACAGAAAAGTTAAGTTCGGCTCAACTCAAGTCAACTGAAGTTATGAGAGTCGACACAGACAGGTTTACTCGACCTTCTTCTCAGCCCAATCCAATCCAAAGCTCACACACCCATGGCACATCGATGAAAACAGATGAACTTTTGACTTGACTTCTCTTTTATGTAGAATAGAAGAAGTAGCCTGGATATAGACACCACCACCACCACTACTACTCCATAATACACAAGGTGAACACAGATTACCCGCCTAATATTATACCATTTTCTACCTTCTACTATAAGTTATAAAGAGCCGTTGCTACTCCCATTCGGCTTGACTTACATTAGCCACAACTTTCTCTAGGTAACCAGATGTCAAGGAATCTTAGTTTTATAAGCCACACATATATAGAGCATATAGTTTGCAGATATATGTGCTCCATCATCATAATATTCCCGAACTAAAGACTAGTCAACGCAGAGTAGACAGACGAAGCACTTGAACGGAATCCAATTAAATCCGAGAATTGCTTTCCTTTTTAGCTTTGCAGTTTCATCTTCTTCACAATGTACCTTACGATTAGTGAAGAGAAGAGCTGAGATGATGAGAAACTGAACCAATATCATCACATTACAATCCAACTCTTTCCCATCCAATGCAAACCTTTCAAAAATGGACAGATGGCGAATGCCTAGGCATTTAGCTAAATAGCATCCACAAAACCTGCCGGAGAAAGTTCAACTTCATAAACTTACTTATTAGTACATGCTGCTCCTACACGCTATAGTTTACACGGTTAGAAGTTAGAACTTTGGGCAAATGCGAATCAAGTGTATTTATCTATATATAGAAAATTAATATTTGCTAATGATTTGGTAGCCCACTTTATAATAACAAATTATTTTACTAACTTACATACATACATAACTCCTATAACATAACTTCTTGGTTATTTCTCTCCTATTAAACAGTTTAATGCTCAGTTGCATTGACTGCCAGCGATTAAAAGGCTCAATAATTATCACCATTATCGGTGATCTCTTATATCATAATATTAATAGAAAAATCATTCTTAGCAAGCAATTTCTTTTAGAAGATGCTTTTTCAAATCATGCTAATAATTAAATTTTATGGTTTACTTACAATAATAACGTATTTATTGATGCCGTATTGTCTAGCCTACCTACCTGTAGAATATAATATTATATAGGTGAAGTTCATGCATAACATAATAAAGGATTATAATTGTGCAATTAGTTACTGTATGAGTACAATATAAATATATTATCT
>JABASI010002061.1:0-21295 GCA_019776505.1 Tomocerus nigrus
ATTTTCCTCTCTGATTCGGAGATATAACAAACTGAAAGAAAGACAGTTATATCCCCGAACCAGAGAGGAAAATTAAAAATAAGCGATCATTTGGTTAAGCCCCTACATTCCAGCTTTCCAGGAAGTTACCTCTCGACTCATTGGGTCCAAAACTCTGGGAGGAGATACAATTTGAAAAAAAAAGATAAGAGGAATTATAATAGTCACTAAAGGTTACTAAGGATCCGAGACCGCGGCTCTTAAACTTATTTCTTTTATTTCCATGGTTTGTATCAGTAATTGCGTTTCATTCAAATAGCCATCAAATGATACAATGACGGGTTGTTATCTATCATCTCCTTTGTTTTTGAGCATTGTTTCATTTGGTTTTAAGTAGTAATTTCTATTTCTGTATACGTACTGTGTGGCACGTTATAAAGTCATAGGTAAATGCTTGATAATATTCAGGACAATGCAAATGCAGACAGTTACAGATAAAAGGAAACTGTTGGAAAACCATCCAATGGCTGCACGCACAGAGGAGGACGCGGATAAAAGTTTTTTCATTTTCACTATCTTTGTAGTATTGTGCGATTGTATTCCAATATAAAAGTTAGACGGCACAGTACTGCACTTCAGGATGGGATGTTGAAAAGAGAAACTCCTTTTTTCCTTCCCCTACTTTCTTTTACAAATCATAATGGTACTCTTACAACACGTAGGTACCTACATCTGTATGTAACATAACAATAGATACATAGGTGCCTTAGTAGTTCCCATTTTGTTACGGAAACATTTCAAATAACTTCAATTTCAACTGACCAATTGTGGGCAGAAGCAAATATCCATTTCCTGTGGCTAGCAATAGTAGGAATGGATAAAATAAGGGAACCGTTTAGCAAAGCTTATTACAAATGTTGATTATGAGTGGGAGGGATTAATTCAAACTTTTATTAGACTCTTCGGATGAAACGAGCTCTCATATCAATAGCGATTACTTACTAATGCAAAAGAGCTGAAAATGTTTATGAATGCGTTTGTATGGAATAGTTTTGAAACGGGGATTTGTGCATCGTTTCAGATGAAAAGTTAAAGATCCGTGTGCCATTATCCATGGACTACGGAGTGGAAATGAATGTGGAAGGGTTTAAGTTGGTGGGAAATCAATAAAATGTGGGGGATCGTAGTGAAAATATGTTTTTGATTAATTTTCACGAAAGGGCGACCAACTGGAATGCTTCCAATGGCTGGTGCTGCACACAAGTTGTGGTGATAATGCTTTGGTGCCAAAAGAAGGTGACAGGTCTTTGCTCCACTTTGCTGCTAATTATGGGAATACAGCTGCAGTCCGGTGGCTATGTCAAGAGCTCGTCGAAAGAAAAGTTCAAGTGGACATGAAAGATGCTGCAGGGATGACACCTCTCCATATGGCAGCCAAGTCGGGACGTGTGGCCGTCTGTCAGGAGCTCATGCTAGCTGGAGCAAATCCATTGTGTCAGGTTTGTCAATTAGTCTTTGTCTCTAATGATAGGGCTACGTGTCTTTTTGTCAATTCGGATATATTGTGCAGAATATTGGATTACCTACTTAGACTATACGCAATGCTATGATATTATGGTGGGGAATCCCAAGCCATGCCGTGCGTCCTCTTCCTGCTGACTGTAAACATCGTCTGATATTGCACTGCCCTGCAACTACTTACTTAGGTCTGAGGCGTGATATTTTTCCCACTGTATTTTTGACAGTTGAAAGCTTCTGTATCATTTTTTACTTTTTGAAAGGAGAGAAAGTTTGTCATTGATATTTATGTTGGAACTGGAGGGAGATATTATGTATAACACGTTTCTTTCTTCCCCGCCTACGTGTCCTATTTATCTTTTTATTATAATATGTGGGGATTTGCCGGGAAGTAATGATCTTATTAGGTCCCCTTGGTGCATCAGCAGGAATGAGCTGGCGAAAGATTCCGCCTAATATATTAATGAAGCAATTAAGGAGTATTTACGAGAAGAAAGTTGAGACAGTTGCTGAATAAATAAGGCGGGAGGATGAAAAGAGATTTTAATATTGAATTATAATATGTTGTTATTAGACGGAGCTGGGTTGGCGACCGTCAGATTTGGCAATTCGTCATCGTCACATAGAATGCGCCAATTATTTTCTGATGGCTGAGGCAGCTGGTTCGTTGGGAAGCGAGCTCCACTCTCTCCTCGAGGAATTCAATGCTCTTCGCCAAGAGCACGAATCTCTACGAACGCACTTCAGGTTAAACGGAAATCCATGCGAATGTATTATGTAATGTAGCGGAGAATTCTCAATTCATCTCATGTATTTTGTTTTGTTTTCTTCTATCGCGACTGTAGATGTGTAAGTCAGTGTATCTGTATTGTTGCCTTAGTCTATAGCAGTCACTCTCTTTTGCTCAGCTCTCTCTCGACTTCTAAGTCTCTTTTCGTTAGTTCTGTCTGAGTGGAACTGCAATTTCTTACTTAGGATGACTCTGCTCAATATTCTCTTCCTCTGACTTGCTTACTTGACCAGAAAGTCGATAAATGTAAAGTATTCTGGCAATGGAAAACCACAAAAGGTTCCTAGGCGCGTCTGATTTCATGAAAATGCAATTGGCTAATGGATTGACGGGAGTCCAACGAAAACAGTCAGAGAAAGTGGCTAAATAAAAGTTGGAAGAAAGGGAATTGCCCTGTACACTTTCATTTCCATTGCAACTACAATAGTCTCGTCTCGTATGTGATCTCATGTTCTCAGTATCTCAATCACTGAGCCATTCAATGTGCACAATCTCCAGCATACTTTCACTCTAACTACTCGCTCACGTATACAAATAGCCCAATACGATCTATCCTATCAAATCACACACCACATACTTCCCTACATTCAGCCTACTAAAATAAATAGGAAGAGATAGGAATTCTACGGTTACAATCAAATCTTTCACTCACTATATAGCTATCTATCAGACACACACACACATATGGATCCGAGTAAGGTACATCTAGAAAACAGATTCATGCAAAGAGAAAGTAAAGATTTTCTTATTTACTTAGGCGCCTAGTTAAAAGTGCTTTCTCTATAGCACACATTCATCTGGGTATTAGCAGAGCTGCCTTTATATAAATAGATTGAAGTTTATCGAACATTTTGAGAGGGCATAAAGGAGGCTAGTGATTGCTGTTTGCTACAGGCGTGCCAAGAAAGGGCCACTGCTAATATGTAGCCAACTAACTAAGTAGATGGAGAAAGGAAGCCAAAAGAAAGGAAGATTAAATGCTTTACTTTGTCTATTTGTATGTGCTTGTATGCTGATTAGAGTCTGAAGGGGAACGGAGGAGAAAGTAAGGAGCCTAATGCTCGTTGAGCTTTATTGAGGAATCCGGCTAGGTACTTATTGTTAGTCTAATAAGCTAAGGACGTCGAATGCGAGTGAAAGTGCTGAGTTGTCTTGTAGTATGCAGCCGAGCTCCTAGCTCCTCAAATCTACACATGCACGGAGCAGATCGAGGAGGGAGAGAAAGAAAGAGACACATTAGGCTTCATGCATGCCCCGACCGACTGCTCTCGTGTTTATGTCACTCAGTTTCATCCTCCACTTTCTATTATTAGCCTGAGACTTCAACTGGCATCATGCTATCAGATCCGAGACCAGATTCCTTTCACTCCACTTTCTCCTGTGTATTATGGCAATGCCTCGAGAGCTGATGTGATTGTCGTCGTACGTAGATGAGGATCTGCAGCAAACAGCCAACATAAGCCCGGAAGAGTGTGCGAGGCACTCACAGCTTCCGCTCTCCGCACATCCATGCAAAGAGAGAAAGTTCTGGCTTAACGAATTTCGTGATGCTGCTGGATGGTGTAAGTAACTAACTGAGCTTTGTGTGGAATCATTCAGGGAGGTCCTGCGTGTCGGGAAATGGTTAGTGAAGGAAAGGGGCGATCTGATCAAGAGTTTCCCATCTGTTGGCTCCAAGTCCTCACCGGAAGCCTCACTTCTCTTAGGAGGAACAAGTAATGGAGCTCGCTTCTCCGAGCTGGAACACAAGCTCGTCCGAGCAGAGCAGGCCTGGAAGAGACTGCAGCCTGTCGAAGACTTCCCTGCTTCCGCCGATGTGGATTTCAACCTCTTCAATATAAATAGCTCTGATCTTCTCCAGTGAGTCTTTCATAAATATCTCTCTAACTACCTTGCTCCACTTTCTACCTCGCCATCAGATAGCAGCAAATGCATTAGAGCCACCGCCACCGACGACGCCACGCAGTCATCCATCTAAGACACCCAGAGCAAAATCAATTCTATTTATGCTTTGCATAATCATCTCCTTCCTCTCCCCACATAATCCCCCATTACCCTGATAATTACGAAAACATTTTAGCTTTTACTATTTTTATGACAGCCGAATTCCTGCTCACTAATGGCTTTGCATTACTATCTAATCTGCCCCATACATCATTCCCGCATTGTTGCATTACTTGCACTCCACCTCAATAATTCATCCCGCATTGTTTAACTCGACATTTCCCTTCATGCTCCATCTGGACGAACATTTAGCCCTGAAATATGATGATATTATACTTCGCAGCACTGAATAGTGAATTATATTTTGACGGAGAAAGGATAAGCACAAAGAATCTTTGCCGATTAATTCCAGCTAGATCTTTTAAATGATATTAAATGTAACGAGATAAAGACGGGGAGAGTGCTACCTGCAGCACCAATTGAAATTAATTATTAATGTAAAATGAGATAACGTGTATCGACACCAGGGAATATAAATTCCCTTCCAGATCTCTCTAATATGGAGTAATGGAGTAATGGGGAAAGCAGCAGATGGCAAGAATGCCTGAAACGTAGTAAAAATTAGACGCTTTCCTCTTCCTTTCAGTCGATCGGAAATTGAATTTTCCTAGTGCGAGTGCACATTTTGCAGAGGCATTAAGCATAGCACTGTGACTGGCGCTATATGTGCAAGTCAAGGTCAAATTCTAATGATGATGTGTTTCGTTTTTAGCTGAGACGTGTTCATTAGAGCTGTATGTAATTAGAAGGGGCATTAGTGGGGCAGGCGGAGCAGAGTGCAGAGGGAGTGGGGCGGGAATTTGATTACAGCAGCCTCAACTATTACATCTTAATACGTTCATTTTCTCCAATTTGTCCTTTTGATTGAATTAAGCGGGTCCGAAAGGGGCGAGGAAGGAAATCGTGATAAGTGCAGTTGAGATGAGTGGAAATTCTTCAAAGTCCACGTTCACAGACAGGCAAATTTACTTTCGCTCGTTGTGTTTGTCTGGCGCTGCGTGGTCGCCGCTTCAATTCGCAGCCGAGTCTCAAGACTCCTCTTCTGGCCCGCACTTACTTCGGACCGGGAGAGATGTCCTGGGCTCAAAATCAATAGCTCTTATCGCCGCTTCCTTTTCCATTGCACGTCTCCTAATTCATGCATTAGGCCGTGTCCAGCATCTCTCGTCATTACGAATCTTTGTGTTTGACTACAGGAAAAGACTGGCCAGCGTGCAGTCACGTCGCGACAAGAGTTTCGCGGCGGAGACGCTTCTGAGTGCCTCGTCGTCGGACGAAGAGAGCGCCGTCAGCGACTCGTCGAGCACGATGAGCGAGGAGACGCACCGCCGACGTGACCACCGCCGACTGAGCCCGCACAGGCCGCCCAACCACGCCAGACATACCACAGAAACTGCCCCAGCACGTGGCCCTGCCTCATTACCGGGCGAGCACTGCGCCCTGGCTCCTGCCGCCCGACGACTCCCTCCTCTCACAACTCTCGCCCATCGTCCACCAAGTTAACCACCCGCCGACCATCGACCTCCTCCGCGACGCCTCCGCCAACGCCAGCATCTTCTTGCCAACAGGTAATCACTTTTCCACACTTCTTCCCGATGCTCCCACTCATCACTCACATCACGCAAGCCACGAAACCACCGGTTTGCTATTAGCTCACACTTCCCAAACTACTTTACTTACTTTTCTCTCTCCTTCGTCGCCCTGGCAACCCTTCATTATTTACTCGAGCAGAGAGGACCCACGGAGTGGTTACTACCCTCCTTAACTAAATTGCCAACTTACAGATGGTCATTTAACTAGCTTACTTATTTATTACGGCGCATCCTCCTATTATACGAGCTTCACTTGTATAAACACACCGTCCTTTTCCTAGCACTGCACTCCTCGGTGAAACGAAGAAAATTTATTATTTACTCTTTCGGAGATATTGTGTCTGATGCTGTGAAAAGGATGTTTTTTCTATAGAAGGCCGACTACAATGATGCTCTATAGCTAGATCGAATCAGGTGTCATTCAGTTTGATTTACTGTTTAGGATTTAAGCCGGTGAAAGGGAAATTGAAATGCGGATCCACTGGCAACTCATCTGATGCATACATAATAGGACTAGTTTTGATTTCAAATCAAGTTTCACCGTTTTTCTATTGGTGACAAGGAGCTTTAAATAAGCCGTGGATATTGAAAAGCTTTCGGAAGTGGTTGAAGTTAAATTGAGAGTATTGTGCTGGTAACTATGATCTACGTTTTCATATTTCATCTGCAATAGGGCAATTGACGTAATGTAATTTGTCTGCAACTTCTAGATCCTCATAAACTGTCAATAATAAAAATTTTGAAGTTGTTTGGACGCAGTGGGGCCATCCAGAGTTAAGTACGTCGGAAGTGTTGGGATGATAAAAGTAAAGGAGCGTTCTAGCAGCGTAGCAAGTGAAAGCAAGCGAGAGAGAGAGAGAGAGAAAGAGAGTTGAGTATGCATAAGTAGTGGATATTAGCCACCAAGGCACGGTGTTAGCTACATTCCGGGGAGTGCACATAGTTTGTAGTGCAGTTAGGAAGGGCGTGGAATGGAGCATTGTTAGTTTCCCATATGTAAAGTTAAGGGAGGTAGTTAGCGGATGTAGGAAGAGACAGAGAGAGAGATAGGAGTGAGTGAGTGAGTGGATGGACTCGCCGTTAGCTTGGTGTGAGTGAAAGTTTCTTGAGGATGTTGTTTGCATGGGAGTATATCTATAAATGTTATGTGACGGAGAAGCAGTTAGTGAAATTTATGTTGTGTTAGCTTTTCCTGTTTGTTTTTCAGTTGGAGGAGACGGGAAGGTGGAAGCTGGAGGAGGGAGAGCATCTCCGGTACAAAACAGCAACGTTTATTGTCTGGCTGGAAGCAGTCGTCACGCCAAGTCAGCATCTCCAGCCGTTGCCGTTTTGGAAGTGATTGAGCCAATCCAGCAGCCCAGTTCCAAGGTCTGGCTCTCTCTCTGTCTTTTCCCAATGCTTCGCTTTTAGTAGTCAATTGAGACGCATAATTGAATCGTGATCTAACCAATCAGGCTAAGCATATATGCAACTTCCTCTTATGTTATGCAACTATAGCCCTCCACTAAGTACTCTCTCTCTTTCTCTCTCTCTTATTCTCTCTTGCTACTTACTCTTCGGCCTTCTTGGCTCACCACTCTCCGCTTCTCCCTTTCTCTCTGCTTTCTCTCTCTCTTTCTCTGCAGACACTACTCTGCTCTACTTAGCATTAGATACCTTCACGACTTCTATTAGTAACCTCTGCATTAAGTAACTCCCTACGTACAATTATCTCTTTATTCTCTCCTGGTAGACGTAGAAAGTAGTTCTCTGTCATCTCTCGGATACTTCTCTGCTTACACCGCTTCTTCGCCCTCAGTCCATTAATACTCACATGACAGTCGGCTTGGAAAAACTAGAGTTCTTCGAATAGCTCCCCTCATTTCACGACGTATGCACAAATCACAAATCCACTCTCATACACAATCCAAGGATTCCAATCCGACAAACTCTCTAAATATCACCAGACACTATAAAAAGAGAGAGAGAGATAGAAAGAGAGTCGCCATGGGGAGGCTCTTTTGTTTTAGTAGTGGTAAAAATATTAATTTACCTCCAGGTGCTATCAGTAGTTAGCAGCACTAGGAACTGAACAAAACTGAAGCAATTTGGGTGTGGCCATGTTGCAGGTAAGTACGTCTAAAATATGCACCACACACTACACACTTTGCACAGATTGCATCTGTCTAATTAGGCATAGCTGCATAATATATTTTTATCTATTCTCAGCCAGAGTTAGCTCAGTCAGCCGGTGCAGTAGATGGAATGCTAATATTTTGAAGGAGGGCAGGAGAAGTGTCTGCTAGTGCAGGCTGGCTACCTTATTTTGATGTAGAAGAATAGAACCCTTGTTATTTGAGTTTCAAGAATGAAGTAGACTTCTATAGCGCAGAGAAAGGTGGAACGGAGTAGTGCCTAAGGAACGAAAAGGATTCAGTGGGATTTGTGAGAGGGTTGTGCACAGGTAAGTAAGAGTAGGACAGGAGGGAGTTAGAGATAAGGGATATTTATTAGGTGGCTTGGGTGCGGGCGGGTGAATGGAAAACTCTGTAGGTTGTGGGCCATTCATCCATTCTTATTTGTATGACTCATTAAGGAAAGTATTAGTGAGAGGAAATGGGTTGAATTATGAAGAAAGGAGAAGAGGGAGCGGAGCGAAAGTATGTGTCTTCCTACCCATGGCTACGATGCGGCGGCCAAGGTGTCTACCCCCAGATCCCGCCGAGACCGCCGTTGAGAGCAGTGTCACTAAGTCCTGTGGTGTTTGGCGGTGCGACGGGTTCTGGCGGCAGCCGACAGTCTCCCGGGATGATGATGGACAGCGTCGAGTGCGAGATGAAGGCGGCGTCCCTCAGCTCCGCCATCGAGAACGAGATGCAGCAGGCGTCCAAGAGTCGACGGCGGGGGAAGCTGCGGCGGGAGGATGGCTCCCCGCTCTCGCCCTCGGGATCAGCCCATTCTTCTTCGAAAGAGTCAGAGGTAGCGACCTAAGACATTTCCCACATCTACTCACTCAGCCATGCATGTACGTAAATGTAAGCAGAAGGGATGGAGGAGTTGACGCGGCAGATTCATGCAAAGCCACAGATGGATAGATACTCCTTGAAAAAAGATCTCCTTCCGAGGGAAGCCATGAATTAAGGAGTACCTACGATGAATGCACTGTGGCACACTATAGGGACGCTTATATGTCTGTGCCTATAACTAACCGTTTCTTGTGTGGATTTGACAGGGGATCTACCTTACACCTGATTTGATTCGCGGAACCCACCACGGGTCGAGTGTTAAGCTCAAGGGTAGCAACGTGTGGCTGGGACCAGGCAGCTCCGGAACGGTTGACGGCAGCGGCTTAGAGGAGATCTACTCGGATATCAAGGGAGGCTCCTACTCTCCAGCAGGCAGCGCCGTCCTCCGAAAACAGGAATTGACAAAGTGTGGGGATTGGAGTCACTCCAACTCCGACGGAGTTAGGACCAGCTCGGCGGAAATGAGAAATTCCGCGGATTTGTCCTTTTTCCTCCAAGGAGCGGGAGGGGAGGTCTGTGACAAAAATTGCTCGGAGGAACGCTGTAACTCGGAGGTCTACGCCGCCTCCTCCGCCTCTTCCTCCTCCAACAAAGGATTCCCGCCCAAATTAACCGTTCTTCCTGTAGAGTCCTCCCCGGGCATCTCCTTCCCCATTGTCTCCTCCACTTACACTCTCCACCAGGAACTGCACCAAGAAAGCCAAGAAACAGTTTCCGGGGCCTCCGTGCACATTCCCAACGACAGCGTTTCCTCCTCCAACACGCCGGTCATGCCGCGCTCCTACTCCTCCGTCTCAGGAAGCTCCACGGTCGTCTTCCCGCTGAGGAAGGCGGGTTGGATGTCCACGGAGCTGCTGGCCTCTACCACCCCCGAGTCAAGTCTGGGCGGCAGATTCTCGCCATCCCCCTCTGAAGCCTCGCGAACAGAGTCTGCTCTCGCCCCGCCGCCGTCCCACACTTCCCACGCCTCTCAGAACTCGGAACTGTCGAAAACGGAGTCGGCCAGAGGTGCATCTTTGGAAGGGGCGGCTGTCGGCGACGGGGAGAGCGAGGGTCAGGACAAAAACGAGAGTTTAGACACGTGCGAGTTGTCTTTGGGGGAGTCTTCGCTGCAGAGCGCCCCAGAGTCCTCGCAGAGAGACACGGATGATGTCTCGCCCAACAAAACGAGAAACGAAGACAAGTCGGATGACGGCGAGGATGATAACCGAAGAAAGAATTGCATTGGCACTGTCTCACAAAGCCTCCAGGCCGCACCGTGTATTATACGCCCTCGGGTATCTGCAGGCATTCACAAAGCCACAATCCAACGAGTCACTAAAGTAAATCAATAATCTCTCCATTTCACTCTTATAGCTTTTTTATGTTACCAACGAATTCAATCTTACACCTCTCTCTATCTCCGTTTGTCAACCAGCCGACGACGATCTATCTCTCATGTCCGTGGGCGTAGCCACCACCAAGATGCATTTATTCCTCCTAAGTAACTACTGCAGCCAATATCCCCCTCGAAGCCATAGAGAAAACCATTCTAACTTTCTCTTGAACAAATTTTATTTCATGTCATTTGGGATAGAGAGCCAAAACGTTTAAATTTGAGGAGGGCTTTTATTTATTCTCAAATCATCAATCCCATAACCCGATACACAGTCAGTCAATTATTAAATATTGTTCCTCCTCCATTTAACTCCCTTGTCGAGGGACAAGATGAAAGCCCAAGGAGGACTGAGAGCTTCGCGAATCAAATGGAAGGGAATTGAGTTAGTGCATATGTGAGACGTAATGGGCTCCGTCAAATTTTTCGACGGTTAACCCACATCAGATGATATATTTTTAGTGTAACGTAACAGAGTACTAGGTAAGGAGCCGGGTTGCGAACGTCCGTTATAAAAGATGATGGTGGAAGGAATCCTAAATAGTTCTGGCTAGGTAACCTTGAACATTTCATTTTACTACTAAGTTGCCTCTCAATTAAGGAGCCGGGTTGCGAACGTCCGTTATAAAAGATGATGGTGGAAGGAATCCTAAATAGTTCTGGCTAGGTAACCTTGAACATTTCATTTTACTACTAAGTTACCTCTCAATTGATTTTTTATTTGCTAAGTTTGTGTGGAGAGATCGTTACATTTAAAACTCCTTTGGGATAATGAAAAAGTTGTGGTGACTAATCGTCGCGGAAGAGAAAGGGCTGTAGTTACTTAGTTGTGGAAGTATATTGCCAGTGTGGATTCCCTTTACATATTTATCCTGAATTCCCCTGAAACTTGCATAAGGTTTGGTAGTAGAATTTTCAATTTTCAAATGGTAGGCCATGATAACTATTTTGGATATGTCTATAAATTGTAAGGAGAAATATCTGCGAACACCGAAATGCTTTCTCTCTCTGTCGAAAGTAGCAATCTAGAGAAAATAGTATTATGAAGGCTTCTTAGAAAGCATTAACATTTATATAAACGACTGACTAAAAGAGTCGTATAAAGTTGTGCTAGTCGTTTTATCGCTTCACTAAAAATATATTGGAGATGCATAGACTGGCTGCATAGAGAAATGACATTTGTATTTGTGCGGAGGCTAAGCGCATATGAGAGTCAGTTGGAAGTGTATGTGCCGCTGTGTACAAATGGAGAAAGTGCCTCGTGGGCATAATATTATGTATATATCTGGAAAAATATGTGGATGCATTGGGAATGTGGAGCAAAGAGCGATCTGTATGTAGACACATGCACTAACATAACAGATAGCAAATGCCTAATATTTGTCTGCCTACACAGACATTGAGAAATAATGTAAGTTGCCGACATGGCAAAGGAACTAGCAGCCAACCAGCCACTCGCCCTTTTCTCCAAAGCCAAAAAAGCATCTTAAAGTGTTCTGCTCTCACTTAGCACAGTTAGCAGTTGGCTGGGAGAAAGGAGCGTAAACTTTTGACTGGACTCTCTTGTTTTCCATTGCCACATTTAGTTCCTACACACAGATACACGTAACGGAAAGCGATGTAAAGCTAAGTAAGTAGATTGGGTGGGGTTCCTCGGGGTGGGACAGCCTGGCTTTATGCCCTGGGATGCTGTAAGTAATGTTTTGTGAGCCGTATCCTTATCGCTCCACAGCCAAGGCAACTTAAACACACTGGCTCAATGAGTGACAAGCTGAGTGAGTGAGTGAGTGAGTGAGTGAGCCCGGCTCCTATCCTGCCACACGTAGATATAACAACAACCCAAGACCCAACTATATGAATATAGCCCACCCGCCAATACATAATAATAAGCAATGCCCGTATAGACTCCCTCCCTTCCCTTCCTCCCTACTAATAATGTGTAGCCACTATGTCTGTTTGTGCAGGATGTATTTAATATGGTGTTGGTGACTCCTTCCATATCAGATCGGATCCTTGAGATCAGGTGCTTTTACCGCTCCCAAGTTTTTCTTAAGTGGTTTCTTAGCAGTCGAGGGTTTTTCCTCAAGTACTCTTGTCCTGAGTCTGTTTTGACGAGATCCTGACTAAACTGATCCATGAGAGTAAACAGCTAGCCGCTTTCTTTTGTCCAACGGAATATTGTTGTTAAGATAATCACACACACACACACACTTTTCGTTGGAAATAAGGAGTCTAAAAACCCTTGCTCTAGGGCAGTCGCACCATTCTAAGGAAGGATATGATATGCGCTTGTTGTGTACACTCAATTCTTAGATTTTCCCACTAGAATTCACTTCCACTTAGCCCACTTCTGCACTTAATGCACTCCTCGCACAACTGACATCCCCATCAACTATTTATCATTCACCCATCCATGCTTTAATTACACGTCTCTAGTCCATCATTGTTTGAATAGTCTCCAGCTTGACAAACAGAGAGAGAGAGAGAGAGGAATTTAATCACCATTTTTAATGAAGAACCTACACTGTAAATATATCCCTTCTTACAATTATTTAATAGGTAGCCATTAATTATTCCCCAAATTTACTTTCGTTTCAATATTTAGTTGCCAAAGAATCCGTTCTACGTAGTATAACCGAAAATTGCTTGATAGTATAGCATTTTTATTTTAGGGAATGTGCCTTATGGTGAAAGCAGAGCGGAGGTGAAAGTAAATGTCGTTCAAGATATCTGGTCAGAGTGTCTACTGCACTACCTACCTAAGGATATTGTATATATACAACAGTGTTTTTGCAAAATAAAGCCACAGGGGAAATATCTTTCAGAGAAAGTAGGAAGTTTTTCTTAGGCTAAAACGGCGGATGTTGTGTTTCATTATTTCCACGAGCTCTATAGATAGATTTATTTATCAATTGTGTAGACACATGGAGAAAATAGCGGGTGATAGGTATCATAACTCTGCTTCCTGGCCACTATTCCTATAAATAAACGACTATCATTTAGCGCCGAGTAGAGTGAGTGAGTGAGGGGGAGCTACACATATGGGGAAGAGAAAGCGGGGGAAAAGTTTCTTTTCGGCAGAAGAGAAAGGTAGAGGAAATGCTGCTGGAGTGTAAGTAATGTGTACATAACATTATGTAAGTGGGGAGACAGCATTTAGCTGTCAGATTGTTGAAAGTGTGTGGGCACTGATCGATGATGGTTATGTTGTTCTTAGAGCGTACGAGGACCACCGAAGCCGTGGTACGAGATCGAGGGTTCTGACGACGAAGGAAGTCTGTTGCGGGTGGCGAGATCCCGGTCAAGTCGCTCATCTCGCCTCTCAACCTCCAGCTTCAGCAATTCTGAGAGCGAGAATGAATCGGAAACGAGTGAGGAGCACGATTGTGATCCCTCTTGCCCTCGACATAATTGCCCAGATTTCGTGTGAATAGCAGAGAATGTGGATTCCTTAATGTTATCGATCACCCCAGGCTCCCCTCCTAACCTAACCCAAGTCCCGTCGACCCGTTCTGTCTGAGCCCACCGTCGTCTGCCTGCCCTCTCCGCCTGCTCCTCTGTCTCTCGCGTATTTCCCCCACCGCTCCTTCCTCTGTCACATCAAAAAATTATCTCTGCTCTCCTCTTTCCGCTCTCCAGTCGCCGACAAGAGTCGGCGTCTTCGCCTTCTCCAAACAACACCCATAATTTCCTATCATCATCACTTCATCCTCATCTCCCTCCTATTGACAACAACAACACTTGCCCATTTCATTATTATCTCCATCCGCTTTTTCTTCTTTCTATTTACTCCATTGCATTTTCACAGCCAGCCACTATTGCCCGGGTTTCAACAAAAAATTCTTGCTTAAACAGAAAATAAGCTAAAAGTTGTGTTACCTTAATAAATACTTAATGGCATCCCTAATGTATTTTTTAAATGTTATATAAAAAACAGAAATTAACTTTCAAAATGGAAATTACGGGGAAGAAAGTTTACTTAATGGAGCAATCGGAAATAATTTGAATGTGAAATATATTTTAGGGATGAGTGAAGTCTTCATAAGTGGGAGGAAATTGGGATTTTTTGTGCTTTGGCAATATTTATGTAGCTATTCATTATTTCTATGGTGAACTCATCTATCATTCCTAATTTTATCTCTGTGTGCTGTCCACTAACTGTCTCTGTTATTACCAGTTATGTAGCTACCTCTACTACTCGAAGATCTTGTCCCATAAGTAGCCAATCTTCAATTTACTTGTGGTGGAGATGAATCAGAGAGTCTTTCCTTATATTCTTTGAGTGGACAGTGCCGTAACGACTTAGAAGCATTATCAATTACCATTAGCAGTTCCGTTAAGATGTCCATTTTCCCTCTCCAGTCCATCTTCCCCGGGACTCACTTGAAGGAGATGCAAGAGAAGACGAACGGAGTTGAATGTAGCCATCCGCCTCCTTGAACAAAGCCTCCTCTAGCTATGCCTACTTAAGTACCTAGACACATAGTAATATTATTATGATGTCTATTTTGCTATATAAGACGCCGTAGTCCTTGTGTACAACGTTTTGATTTAATCAACTGAACGCCTACTTAGGAAAGTGCGATGATTAAATTGACACGGCGGCAGTTACTCTGCTCTGGTCTTTGTATTTCATGACACAATCAAACACACACACCCTTTACAGTACAAAATAGAACAGTATAGTTATTACGGACATGATTGTTTAGCTTTTAGTTTTTTTTTAAACTCTACTTGTAACTATTATTACAATGGACTTCTGATGTTGGATGGACTTACTAGATCTGTATACAGTAAATAGAATACAAAGCAAAGTTACACTTACTCGTAAACATATTATAGAAAGTAGATTTTTAACAAACGAACTGAAATAAATTTGACATCTCTAATTGAAAATTGCCCTCGATTTTCTCTCATTTCTTTTCGCACCTTTTCATTTGCACCCTACAGGTGTGGAGGTTGGATTGACTTCATTAGAGCTTTCAGGTCGCATCCCATAAACGTCAATAATCCTATTATTTGCCTTATTGTAGATAAATCTGAAAATTTATATCCACTTCCCATCTGTTTTGTTGAAAGTATAAAAAGATTTGCAAAGAGCTAAGAAGGATCCATTTGATAAGTGGGAATTGACCCTGTTGGTTTAAGAGAGTGCTTTCTTCGGGGAACAGGAGAAATTTAACAGAGTCGTCTAATTTACATTGATAAAAATAGGGTGAGAAAGGAGTAAAGGAGATAAGATACACTTTAGTGCTACTTAGCCAGAGAACATCCCGAAAGTTTTCTTTTCCTGTGTAAACGCTGGGATCTGCATGCTGAAAGCTGCATAGAACCTAGGTAGGGAAATTTGTTAAGCATTTAATTCTCGCGGACGGACAGGAGGAGAAAGGAGGGAGAAAGTTCCTGGTTGGTGTTGACTAATCTGCAGCTGAGGCCAAACTGTGAAAAAGTGGAAGAGGAGCTGACTGGCGCCCTACCTGGTAGGATTATGGGATCATAAACTGTTGCTGTTTTGACTAAGTAAGTCTATCCACTAAGGGAAAGAGAGTAAAGTGAGGAATTTCCTTTTGTTTCCATCAGACGAGCATGAATCGATGGAGGATTCTTCTGTCAGGAGCTGCGGTATTCGCGCTCCTCTCTGCCCCGCTGACGCTGACTACGGGATCCTCCATCAGACAGAGGTCGGACGGTTGCGGTCCGCATCCACTAATTGCCCTCGCCCTTGCCTCACGTCCATTCGGTAATAATGCAGCCACCATAATATCTCCTCTCATTCTCCCTCCCGTCTTTCAGGCGCACTGAGACCCACCTAATGCCCGGTTAAATGAAAGCAAGGCTACTCGAGGACAATGGGCATTTTCTCTGGATAGGGGTTGCTGCCTTGGCGTCCGCTGGACACGGTGGCTACACTTTGTGTCTTGGTGGGCGGGAAACAAAAGCAGTCAGTTATCTGTAGCATTCGTTCATCAGTTGGCATGTGCTACTCATTTCACGCTCTGTGAAACTGTTTGGCTAAGAAAATTGCTTCCGTAGTCAGCTCCTCGAATTCATTACAATGTGGATTCGGCGGAGAGGAAAATGAGAGTATAAATGTAGATTTAAAGTTCATGTAAATATCCCATGGACTCTGTGGGATGAAAATCTGAAAATCTCTTTTTGGCAAGCACAGGATCAACTACAGCCAGTCTCAATGAAGTCCTGAGAGCCGTTCGAGCAGACCCGGACATTTGGTCAGAGATGCAAACGCTGCTCCGCAGATATGACGACTGCATTCGAGCTGGAGATGGGCTCCACTACAAACGGGATCCCTCGCTTTCTCCGGCCAGCACGGACTTCTCTCGACCTCTGCTCACTTCCTCTCCGTGGTCTTCCTTCCAGTAAAAGAAAGGACATTCCTAACGACGTCTCTCTTACTCCGATGCATACACTCACAGGGAAGAATTACGCCACTCACATCCCATTCACTTCACGTCTCCATGAAATATGAAATCGAAAGTCAACCCAAATCCTCTCTTCTCCTCTCCATCAACACAATTCTTCTTTCGGCGAATAACTTTTGCAATTATTTGGCGATTCCACTCCCTCTCTCTGCAGTGCAAACTTTTTTTGGTTACCTATAGCTACGATTATATGATAAAAGTGTGCTTGCTATCAAAATAATTAGAAACATCTTTATGGATTTGGAAGGGAGGAGTGGTGTGGCGAGTGTTCGAGGGCGGAAACTGCCTGTAGTTTTCGGTTAGAAATTGGTTTGAAGATGAGTCTAGTGTAAGTAGTTATGATTATAGAAACGGAGTGGTACGTACCTTCGGAGATAAATAGTTTGTGCTCATCTACCCAAACGTAACCACACAGAAGTATATAATATGAGTCCGGATGCGCACCCAGACATGATTTACAACTCTGCTGAGATGAGATCATTCCATTAAAGTCTTCCTGTTCGTTGCCGGCTAGCAAGATTATATGTCATTACTATTACATCACCATAACTCACATAGTCTGACTCGACTCCACTTGCCCTGCCTTCCCTCGCTCCCTTTTACCCGTACCTATTATAGGCAGACTTGTAGTAACTTGTAGTTGTCTGTCGAGCCGAAGAGAGCAGAGCAAAGATACACACCCGCCGCCGCTCTGGCCGAGCCAGCCAAAGGAAAGCAAGATTCGGATGTTTTCGAAAGTAGTACATTTTACTTTTGCAGAATTGCTGGTTTGACTAACAATCAGCGTCTCTGCATTTGCCAGTCATCTCTATTTCACAATCTGTCTGTCTCTGCCTCTGTGAATGCTCCATCCATCCAATCCACTCAGCACAGGAAGATAATGTAGCCAAATCCTTAGGCTTTTGACTTACTAGATAATTGGCTATGTACATATACAACTTAGCGAGCCACGCTACTTTCCCTGCACTACTGCCCACTTAGGGGATACGCCCATTTCCTTCTTAGCCTTACGGCTTGTTAAATAAAAATATCTTTTGTGCAATTTTAATAAATACACCCAGTTCTTGAGTATTTTTAAGCCTTCCCGAAAGAAATTCATCTCTTTTATCATCTGCACAACTTCAAAGGATAATTGTGCACATCTGTGAAAAGAGCTAGGCAGCAAGGAGAGGGAAGCAGACAATGATGCTCGGCGGAGATGGAGAGAGAGAGAGAGGCACTTCCCACTTCCTTCCCTACCAGTACACATAAGTAACTTTTGCTTTCCCGAGAAATGTCAAAGAGATAAAATAAAGAGAAATGGAAGAAGAGGAATTACGGCTTACACACACACAAACACACACACACACACACACACAGACAGTTGCTCCCGTCGTCGAGGTAATGGGCACATTGAGCGGATTCGTGGCGGTGAGGAAGATGAGTTCAGTTCACTTCAGCGGACTGTAATAGCGGAGTAGCTTATGGAATGTATGAATGATCTTTACTCAACTCAACCTCCTCTTCTGATTCAAACTCGTTAACGTTACTGCCATTCCAATTGCCTCCTTCCTTCTATCATTCTATTATTTTCCCCGACGCAAACCTCTTACTCTTTTCGATTAGTCGGCTCACTTAGCTTCAAATGCTCTCGAAGCAATTAGGCAATTCGATGACACAAAAACGAGAGCACGACTCCACAGTCGATATCCCCTCAGCCCTGGCTCTGCTACCACTTAACGATACACCATAAACAATACGCAGACTATAGCCTCATAGTTGCCAACTCACTGCCACGTCTCTCACGTCAACTCAAAAAGTCACGTCAGGAGACACTTGACAACCCCAAGTTCCTCTACATAACTCTACAGATCGCAAGTGCATGCAATGATAATCACCAACCTCCTCTATACCTTTCCGCCCAACAGATAAAAGATCTGTATTAAGTCAACAAAGATACCTTTCCTTTTAGACACACTCTAAGTGAACCTTCTTCAAAGATAAACTATTCTTGTACAAACCTTTGCCTTGCCTCTGGGGAATCAACAACAGTTTACCTATACGTAAGTAGCCGTAATATTAACAGAAACAACATTCAGTTTAACTTATCAGATCTTATCTCTCTAATGCTCAACGGGAATTAACCTTAAAAAAGAATTCCTACCATATTATTTTTATATGTATACCTAGCCGCTATTGCTTCTTATTACACTGCACTGCCAGAGCAACAAGATATAAGCACTATATTTTTATCGACAGGATGCACATAGCGAACACATTCTAAGAAGCAGCATGCTTTATTGGAGAGTCGGAAGCTGTGCTTTCCTTTTTCTTCTCTCTTTCAGAATATAATATACCTAAACACACGCAAGCAGTCAATTCGACTTTAGCCCTAACTCTTCGTAATACTTGCCCCCTCCCAACTAGACACAAATAATTACATTTCATAATAATGGAATTCCTGATTTAAAAAAAATCATCTCTGGAGTAATGTTCACTAAATAATTCATCGGTTAGAGGCACAAATATTTTCCTTGTATCAAGCTTTGAGAAATAATTAATCCATTAGTCATCTTTGTATTTCAGAGCCAAAATTTCCTTCTCGTAGAATATATAGAGAATAGACAATAATTAATATCAATTCACAAAATCTCATCAAAAATATTTGATCCTCCACAAACCCAAAGGCTTTTTTCGACGAAGACGAAGTTTTTTGTTAGAAAGCCATTAAAAGATATCAAGTGCATATAAAGATTCCCTTCCTGGTGTTATTGCCGTAGTCAAAGAAAAAATTTGGGGTAGATATTTGAGATTGGATTTGAAGGGCGGTGGCATAGATTGCGAATGTGTTTAGGAGAAGAAAGCAAGTATGTAAGTAAGCAGGTACTTGTCTGTAAGTAGCTTGTGTAAACAGGAGATGTTCGGTTGACTCGGCAGGCTACATATGTAGAATGGAGGCAGGCCCATAGTCCATAGCCAGCCAGGCACTCAACTCAACTCTGTTTTTGTAGAGGACAGAGACAGGTTTGATAGAGGAGACGACAGGACGTGAAAGAATCCAGGAGATACGCTTACTTCACTTGCTTGCTTACTTTCTCTGCCCATTCAGCTCTCGACTTGCTCTGCGAGCACAAAGACATCGTTGATGAAAACGTGGGTGAAAGGGAAAGCAATACGGGGAGACCAGAGAGAATGCCAAACAACTCATCTCCTCCATCACATCACACAGATACATTCATGCAGCAACCCTACCCTCCACCACCACATAATAATATCCCAGACCCAGACTATCCCGTCCTTCAACTCAACACAAATTCACAAAACTGATGGAATACACCAAAGAGACAGGATTGCCGAGGACGGAAAAGGATATCCTCCTCCTTAAATCTTTGTCAGTTCTATTTATATTATAGTCAGCGAGGGAGTAGGTGCATATGAGCAGGAGAGAGAGAGAGAGTTTTGTTGTGATCTTGTCAACAGCTAGCAGCAATCATATTTACTCTCCCTCTTAGCCATGGACACTGCTAATTTCCTTGATCTTCGTGCGAACACATTAGTACCACTACACCTGAGTTCTCATCCAGAAAATCTGATTATTTTTGATCAAATAGCAAAACACCGGCACAACTCCTCCATGTTCAAGCAATTCTCAACGGGAAACGTACATGGCGTAAACCTTCGAGACTCAACACAAACTAATACTAAATTGCACTCATGTAAATCTGGAAACTTATCAGATCTGGCACTATCCGCCTACTCATATTATGCCCATATCTATTACTGAAGTCATTTATCTGTAGAGACGTTTTCCTTTCTATTTCTCTTCAATGCAAACACACTACTAACGAGATTCTCTTTGAAATCTGCTGCGTTAGATACAGAAAGTCAAGCCTAATCAACCGAAACTCAATCCCCGGTGCGACATATGTATTAGGTTTTTGCATCTAGAATCTCGAATGGCTCAAAATTGCAATTAAAATTTCAAAAATTTCAGAGAAAGCACAATAGGTAAAATTAAGAAGATATTTACGCATTCTTGAGGTAAATTCTTTTAAAGTTCGTTCGTAGTGATTTCATTTTAGAATTAATTTAAAAAAAATAACGATCATTGGCGTTATATGCCTAACAAACGTATTGCATATTTTCTTTCTTAAAAACCAACTTAAAATTCAAATATTCGGAGAAAGCTATGCAAAGCAATTACGTCTACACAACATAAAAATTATAGTTTTAATGGATACTTACACATTAACGACAATCATTAAAAATCTATTTATACTTTATATACATAGAATCGAGAAGGATAAGATTGATTTAAGATTGATTTAACATCATTATCATTTATTCAAACAAATCGGTATATGTATCCGAATTTTTCTGCAAAGGAAAATTAAAAACAGTAATGACCATCCTTTGTCATTCATGTTGAAGTTATAGCTCTCATTTGTACGAGGAGGAATGGCGATGAAGTCTCATTTCACAAATATGTTACTTATTATTGGGATTGATCCCCATTGGTTCAAATCATATCTTACCGACCGCTCTATTTATACCTACGTAAATGATGATAACTACTCGAATCCATTAGATATTAATCTCTCAGTGCCCCAGGG
>JABASI010002062.1:0-21292 GCA_019776505.1 Tomocerus nigrus
TAAAATATCTTTTATATACCAGTACATTATTTACCATATTCTGAGAAAACACCTAAAGAGAACTATTGCTATTTTCCATCTAATTTACTTTTACATCTTGGATATTTTGTTCTTCCATCATTTTTCTCTTCCTACAATAATGACTATTCATAATAGTAGCTACAAAATCGTCACTCACCCACTCTCAAATACTTTTTCTGTACGTTATTCATGGAATTTATATTTACCTCGAAACCTGCAAATTTTATTTCACTCAAAAATAGTTTTTTTCTGATTTTCTTTACTTGTCCTATAAATAATATTAAATATTCAGAAAAAAGCTACATCTTTTTGTATACAATAAATATGCTTGATTCAATAAGATCATTGACTACAGAAATATAGTCAATTGTCATTGTAGGCATATATAGGTTCTTTAGACGTAGACAGAATATTATGTATGTACATAAGTTGCATTTTTGTGTGTGTATAGAGCAAGTGAGTCGACAATAGTAAATATGTTGGAAAGTTTCTTGAATTGTGCGAGCAGTCTGTGTAAAAAATAAGAGATTTGTAATAGCGCATACGTAATACGTATAATAAAAAGAAATGAGGATGTGCTCGGCCAAAAGCAACTGTAATTCAAAGATATGAGTGCTAAAGGAAGATGTACGTAGTCACTCAGTCACTCACTGAAGAAAGTAATACAGATAGTAAGCTGTCGAGGAGAGTAAAATACGTCGTCGGATAAAATCATTTTATATGCACTTCCATTCACTATTACGTTCTCAATTCTCATTCACAGCAGACATATCATGTGCCCGATGAGAAAGAGACAGATAAGGAATGCTCGACAGAATTCAACTCACTTTCTCCATAGACAAGGATTTCTTCACTGGCCATATACTAACTTGCAAATAATTTTATAGAAAGATATATCCTAGTAGGTACCTATATGTTTGGGATAT
This sequence comes from Tomocerus nigrus, assembly GCA_019776505.1. NCBI lineage: Eukaryota > Metazoa > Arthropoda > Collembola > Entomobryomorpha > Tomoceridae > Tomocerus > Tomocerus nigrus. The sequence goes on from JABASI010002062.1 coordinate 948, forward strand.
ATAGAGCATTATCTATATATTGTAGGTACCTACCTACTACGTAGTGGTACTTAGGTTTACTATTACATAATAAATTCCATATGCTGAGCTGGCTGCTTTTCCCTATTCTTGATGGAATCTCTCTATCAATTCCTTAGGAATTTATCCTCTCACCACAGTTTCAATAAAGAGCCTTCATTAAGCTGTTTTCCTCCAAACATAACATTTCACTGCTGCCAAAGTACAGGGAGGGAAGCCAAATACGCCGTCTAGGACCTCCCCCACATGAAAATACAAGCACGTCTCTTGCTTTCACTTCATTGCTTCATTTCTCTATACTGTACTAGTAGTTTTGCTAGTAGTGGGGAAAATAAGAGTCGTACTTTCACATTTATTAAATATACATAGCTAGTAGATACTTTGTAAATATCCCAATCCCCATGCTTTCTCCATTGTCGGCGACTCTTCACAATAGAATTGAATTTCCCTAACAATCCCCGAATATTACTTCCAATTTTCTCCACACATTTCATATATTCCAATAGCACATATATTCTCCCTACATTTTACGTTGCTCTGAATTTCATTGAATTATTGCGGAGAACTGAGCTGACGCTAGTGGTGTGGTGTGTGGCGACGGAAAAACTACACGTCTTTTCTTATATAACCCCACACAAACTACTACTAGAATAGAAAACTGAATGTCAAAGAATGGAACTCATTGAAATTCTTGAAGGGACGTGTCAAAAACATTTTCGCCCCTGCATTTGCTTCACTAACTGTCACTGCTTTTCATATAGTCAACCTACCATTGACAGTTTTTCATCAAAACTATGTGGTGGAAGAAACCACATTGGATTCCTTTCCGTTATATTTACATCTTCCATTGTAGCCACATTCTCATAGTAGATGTATATTTGTATCCAATATAATATTTCCTACTATTACGACTCAGTACTCTTTTGTATTCGCAATTTTCAATTTGGAATTACCATTGACGTGAAAACTGTTGTGTCTCTGTATCATATTTTGCATAAATATTAATATGTAATGCAAAATTTTCCCGAAGATATTATATTTTGGCGGATTTTCATCGCAGGGAAATTATAATGCTAATATGCATGTGAGGAATATTTAAAGACATAATAATAAGTGAGCAATGACAGTCGACAGTTTCATAGTTAAAAACTCTTTTTATTCATGCTGAAATGCGTGGTTAAGTGTCAAAGATTCAATTGAATTTATGTCAACCACTAAAAGTATTGATATGCTTCTCGCCTCGTCGCCACTCCTGCGTCTCCCTGTCTACTCTCATCTTTCCTTATGAGTGCAAAGTAAAGACAGCCGCGGTGCCAAAGCTAAAGCGATGATTGAATTGGATTTCCTACTAAATCCGATTACGATCCTTCCATTTGATGAAACAAAAAGGAGGAAAAGAAAGTCTCAGAGAATTCTTCTTTATATTTTACCTACACTTATAGTAAGTAAATTTAAGAACCACTCAGCAATAGCATTTTATTCCATTTGCTCATACGATAATGCTCTTACCACCCGCATCCCACTCATCACATCCACACATCACAATATTTACGTAGATAAGGAATAAGCAGGACGAGATAATTCAAGACATTTCCTAGCAGTTCAATACATTGCAAACTAATTATTATAACAAAATATTATTATTATTATTCATTCTAACATACAATTTTTTCTGCTATTTTTTATTGTTGTAAGTTGTAGGTGCCTGTGTAAGTTGTTGCAGATGCAGTTGGAGTACCTATTTAAATAGTATGACAAAGTAATTTTTATGTGTGAAAAAAATAAATGGCATTGTGCAATATTTGAGTATTTGAGTATTGAGCATTTGGGGAATTATAGAAATATTCTGATAAAATTCCAATAAAATCCATAGATAGTAATATCATCCTTTGAAATGAAAAACTCTCTTTAATAAATTACTATTCATCAGACAGAACCCTCTTGCAATAAAAAAGTATTCCTGATTTTTTTGGCTAAAATTAACAAGCTGTGAGAATACGGAATCAAAAAAATCAAGTTTGATACCTACAACAGCTGAAAATTTGGAAGAAGCCCCTTAGATCATTTCGAGTTTTTGTCTATAATTTGGATTTAAACGATCAAATACAGTATTGAAAAAGATTTTTAGAGCTGATAACTTTTATGCAAATCATCATTAATTGATGCGACAAATACACTATACACCCTTCTTGACGAATTTTAAAATTTTTCCATAGAGTATGTCTGCCTGTCTGTCCATGCGATAACTAAAAGACAAATTCTTCAAATGTATGACAATAAAGAAGTTTCAAAAATAGGAGAAATCGAACACACTTACTCATTTTATAGGAATGGTGTAAATTTTTCAATAAACCCGAAATAAACACGCAGAGAAGTTCTTTTTACCTGTAGTTTAAGTTATTTCAAATAGAAAACATTGAGCACACCCACTTGGTGGAGGTGCTTCCGCAACTTTATTCTACCCGTATTTTGCAATGGTAGATTAGTATTGCTATCCCTAAAGAGTTGACACAGGTATTCATTCACATTTGAGGCAGATAAAGGTAAATATGAGCATGGTAGTATCATCGGTAGTAGGAGCAGCATGGTAGAAGCGGTACATCATTCGTGAATAAGAATCCATATGTTGTACGATTTATAAACTATGAACACTTTATGGCCTGGCTCTTAGGATACAAAGGTCTTTTTACTTGATATTGATGCATTATGATAACTTTTCGTATGTACATTCTAGAATATAAGTAACATGCGCTATAATCCATTCTTTCTTTCTATTCTTGTCTTTATACAGTGGAAAGTTTCTTTAAATCCAACTTTCACTCGCTACTATGTTCTTTGTATATCATTATATCAATGTACACTAGCGAACTGAGTGGAAGAGTGTACGGAAAGCAAAAGGGAAGAAAGCGCCTAACCAGCAGAGGAAACCAACGAATGCAATATGCAATTCAAAGATACGAGCTCTGACTCCGATGAGATCGTTTTACGTGTCCGCATCCGCATTTTACGAACATTTCCCATCTTCAATCTTCTTTTTGCACTTCACTTCAATTTCACTTCAATATGCTCACTTGGCTCACTTCACCCTGGCTGGCGATTCCTCTCAACTACTATACATACTCCGAATCATCTTCTATGTGCTCTATCAGACTTGACTGAAAATAGGAAAGATTAGGAGAGGAGTAGCTTAAAAATACTCAGCAACTCTTAGGCATACTCTATAGATAAATTGTTGTTCCCTATTGCCAAACTCCTTGTCGCTTATCCTTCTTCCTTTTTAACATACCCAATATACATTCCGTATTTTCCGATGGTAAATGGTCGCTCCTTCCTTCTACGACAAAATAGATCCCTAACAAAAGCTATATAGCGTTTTAAAAATGTTTCGTATACATTTCAGTTTTTTTTTCTGGAATTTTTACTTTCATTTTCACACAATATTATTGTTACAAGTAGGTCCCTAAGAATTTTCAATTTTAGCTTTTGTATACCACTTACGCTGTTAATTGCTCTATCAATTATTGCTGTACAATCAAATGATAAGGTGTTTTCCGCGTTTGTTGCGCTTGTACAAGATTTGCGTTTTAACGTATGAGTGCAATTTGCACCCATAAAGTACAAGAATATGAAGATACCTACATTTAAAACTATCAATCTTAGTCTTACTCTTGATCTGTTTCAAATTGGCTGTTACGTATATAGTAATAATTAGGTCGTATGTCTTAATGTAAGTAAATGTTAATAATAATGTAATAATAATCTATTGCTTATGAATCTGAAATGGAAAGTTGCAAACCAATGGCCATTCCTATTCATGCAGTGTAGTGTCATTGCAGAATATTTGATATTCCAGTATTCTTAAAACATTTTTTCAAGAAAATAAATAAATATATATATACCTACCCAAATGTATATACTATATAGTACAACGATTCATAATAAATATACGAAGGAGACATAACATACTGATATAAATCATTTATGTCAAGAAACAATAATAAGATTTTTTTTAGCATTGCGAAAAGAAGTCGAGACTAAAGGAATAGAAAGAAAGCTCAATAGAAAATACTGCAGATCTTTTTTCCACAAAGCTATAAGTTACCTAAGCTGTTCTATCTCGTCTGTGGCCACAATAGTTTAGTTACTGAAGAAAAAAAAAACAAAAAAATTAAAGCAAAACTTTCTACGTATTTTATTTTGCTTATCCCCTTTCACTTACGTTATTTTATGATCTAGTGGGCATTGTATTTATTATATAGCACACAACTACACAGTATTCATTTCTTTACTTTTCCATTCTGGATAACTCTGCATAGCTATACTTACCTTCTCAACATTGTCCAATATTATTTAGTGTCTTTATGTAAGAAGTTCTATAGTAGTAAAGGGAAAACCAAAGGCAAACAAGTGAAGAGAGGAAAGTTTTTATAGAGTGTGTATCATTTCTTTTAAGATTCTATATAGTTCTATACTTATAGAGTATATAGTTATAGTTACCTCATCTCATCTTCACATTTGGGGACTCTGTCAACTTGTACCGCTCTATTCTTCTCTCTTTTTCCTAAAACCCAGCCCCAGAGTTCAAAAACTTCTACCTATCTAGTTACTTTTTGAAAGTTTAGTTATCTAGAGATCTGACACTTGTAATGTGGATTTTACATTGTTCTGGTGAAAAGAAAGACATACTTTACTATTACTACAGTATATATATAGCTATAGCTATCTATTATAGTATGATTATCAAGGTATATTCATAGAGCGACAGCATGTTCCCTCACTACATGACGTGTAACATGAGTAAATGGCTTCTTCGACTACTATTGCCATTTCTACTAGAGCTACACAGGAGAGTGAAGTTCAGTGAAACATTTATGCATAACTGTAAAGCTAGCTACCTTATGGCTTTATTTATATAAGTCTGTGTTTTTAGCTATGTCCCGAACTATGCACACTTCCATTACTGAAAAGTAGACGTTTAAATGTTTAGCAAGAGCTTTCAGGTTAGTTACCTCTGCACTCTTCTACTTATTCTCCACTTTCTCTCTCTCTCTCTCTTTCTCTATAAGTTTTATAGTGGCACGGCATGTACCTCTTGGTGGTGGATTGGCTATACTCTCATACTCAATTTTTACTTCAACTTAACAACTTGCCTTGTCAGCAAAACTTTCGCTTTTCTTCCCTTCCTTCCCTCCTCCTCTTTGTTAAATACACTTTCCAAAGCTGGTTAACATATTTCTCTATTAAATCTACAGAAATCCTTTGCACACTATTCACATCCTGCTTCTTTATAATTTATAACAAAATATACACTACTAAACTAAATAAATGCTATCTACTGTAAGAAGGTAAAAGCTATTACGTTTACCTAAGCTTTAGATTGTCCTTCGACTTTTACCACCATTGAAAAGAAAGAGAAACTTCACAAGATGCATACTGGAATCCGAATATTTTCTTTAAAAAAATATCCTGATGTGAGCATATCTCAAGAGTGCAAGACGATAAGGTAGTAACGTACGTGTCATGGCCATCACAACTTTTTCTTGTTTCCAGAAAAGAAAGTGCGTGCCCCATGTTTTCTCTATGACATCTCTCTACAATATTTTCTTTCAAGTACTTACACATGCAGGTACTGATAGTTCAAGAAGATTACAAACTGCTGTAGAAAACTTTCCATTGAGACATGCGTTAGATTCAAGGAATCATAGCCGAAAACCACAACGGACTTTCTCCAAGTGACAATGGAAAATGGAACTTTACAAGTTTACTTAGAAATATAACAAATCTACTTCTATGTACTAGACGGAAATATAGTGAGATAAAGGTTCTTCTGTGATGAGTATAAATTATTTGTTCTGTTCTGCACGGATTTAGTTTACATTATACGCAGTTAATGTATACGCGCACTACCCACCATGCAAAACAACAACAAACTTATAAAAGCAGATAGTTTTGAATTTTCAAGTATTCTTTGCCCTATTCCGTACTGTTGTTTTCATAGCAAGGCATATACATTTTGAATCCCTGCAGTATCACATGTACTCACTTATTCTTCCGCTTTTCCTTTTGTTCTTCCCCAACCGTAAATCCTTCTTGATATATCTTTCTTCTCTTACCCTTGCTTTTCTCTTTGAACTAACGCAGCATTTTCCCAGTTTAGATAACATCTATCCGCTCTCCAAGTTTAAACTTGCAATATTTTCCCATGTTCCTACTAGGTATGAGATAACATGGGAGTCATGCAGGACGGACTCTACCAACTCTTTTCTCCCATGGAATACATTACAAAAATATTTTGTATTCAGGTATGCGTCAACAGCCTTTTATTTTCCCCTTGTTTTTCTTTCTTCTCCCCGCAAACGTATGACAACTAAATACCCGCGACTGAAAAAAGGATTTTCCGACATAGGAAAATTTTCACATGTGAAAAATCCTACGGTCTCATATCCCATTGCACCAGACTTTTAGCGACTAGAAAATTGAAGGGAATTTAGGTGCAGAGTCAACATTTTCTCCATTCTTCTGGTTCAGCAAGGTTTATCTAGTTCAATTCTTCATGTCTAGCGCACTGTCGACCAGGAAAAGCTAATTTTTATGATCTGAGCAAAGAACTTTGCTTTACTTCCAATATCAAATCAATTCAATTAAGTAGATAAGCTTATTATCTTGGGCAGACATACATTTTAGTATAGTGCATTAAGTACTTTAGTGCGGATCTATCTTTTATTACAGTAGAAATAGAGCTAAGCATAGGACAGACCTAGAATTAAGCCGAACTGAACTAGATTGTGCCGTCATACTCTTTTGGAGAAAATCTAAATTAAATACTAGCTAGGTCATTGTGTTAAAGAAAAGAAGTTAGTAGGAAATAATCACCATTCTATATTTAGGTATGAAAGAAGGCATGGCAAAAACTTATTGTAGGTAGATATAGATGTACTTAGAAAGTCTTTTATGCATTCAAAATGAAGGTAATCTTATCTAATGACATCCGATCCTATATATTATAAGTTTGTAAGCCATAGATTTCAAGCAGTCTACCTATAACATTTATTTCGAGGGAAAATTATATTCATATCAGAGTTTATATGTTCCCAGGTCGCACACTCTTATTGATTGCATATATCTGTAATATTAGAGTTTTTGCTAAACTGAAAATGAAATGCTGGGGGATTATAAAATATTTATTACGGAAAGACTCTACGTCATAACATTTACATCCATTGCAAATCTTTGATGCAAACATACAGACATTGCACTCGTTGACTCGTTCTATTTAGATTTACCACAATATTCGAAAATCGAGGTGACATTATAGTGATGGAAATCAGTAGACACAGGACATAGAAATCTTTCAGAATATCGATTAGAGGAATGGAGTTTGCATAAAATTTCTTTCAGGTATTCCTTAAAAAGGTGTCAAAACTATTTTGATGCGTCATTTAGGCGTGGATAGACCAAACGTAATCCACATGGAGAAAGCCTACGACTAATATCTGGACTGCAGCTCTGTGCCTATAATAATTTAAATGTTTACACATATTTAGTGTATAAGTATTTGGCATTTTTAGGTGATGAAAGCTAAATTGTGTAAACCGAATAGAACCTATAGATTTATAAGCTCGTAACTGCATGCACTTCAAAACATAATAATAATTACATTACATACACATACAAGTTCAACACATTATCTAATTCTCTTGCAGCAGTATGTTTATGATCAAATTTCTTACCCGGCGTTGACCCTTATTAAACTTTTTAGTATTACTAATATCCAATTTCTGAAACGGTTCAAAAACTCAAACATATCATTGTCATCATACACGAATCTACATGACTCAACACAAATGTAGAGTACCAACTTAGAATTGTGAACTACAAAGTCTAGATGAAGGTCTTATTGACGTGAGATGCCTTTAAGAAGCACATGAAAAATGCGCATATTCAGCCACAAATTCAAAAATCCATTTCGTGACGAAAGTTGGGGAAAAAGGGAAACGTAAATTCTGCAATCAAATATAGGTCATCCTAAGGGGATATGACAAATTCCTTAGATCAACTGACACTGAAGACTCAAGAAACACAAAAGCACGAAACCAATTTCCTTGAATATGCATCCGAATTGAAACTCATTGGGAAAGTTAGGAAGATACATATTCTTGCTCTATTCTTACCTCACAACTTCCTTGTTTTCTCGAAAGCATATATTTGGTATGTAGAACAGTGAACTGTGTGAGTCCGTGTATATCTAGAAACTGTAGGGGTATTTTGTGTGGTAGTTGTCGTGCTGTGGAAGAAAAGTATTCTGTCTCAACATCACGTCCGCACTTCAAAGAGAAAGTCTGTGGATCTAACCGACAGACAGGGAGACTGTGAGGCAGGGAAGGCAAGCAAGTCAGTTAGGAAGAAAACGGAGGAAACTAAACCAAACGAAGCAAATAGAGGAATCAACAATAAGAGACGAAGGAAAACAAAAGAAAGCTCTAAGCAGAGTGATAGACATTGAAATAGGAAGAGAAAGATGTTGTAGCCCATGCAATGTACAATAACTCTAATAGCCGAACATTTCCACATTTAAATCGACACTCAGCAACGCTTTGCACTCAGTCCGTCAACAGTTCAGATCATTGTCAGACTTTTCTCTCACCACTTGCGGGTTATGTCTGGGAGAGAGAGTGAGAGAGAGTGAGAGTGCGAGGGTTTTGGTTGAACTATTGCTGCAATAGCGCTAACAAAATAAAAGAGGAAGACCCAAGAAGAGCAAGAGTTACGTATACAGAAAGTAATTTAGACTGTGTAAATATTCCGTGTGCATGTTCCTCCTCACTCACCATCCCTTAGTTTTATCTTGCATATTATGTGTTTTCACCATAGTCAACCACTCTATGATACAGTGGAAAGTTAGTAGTTATATGTGCCCTGCATAAAACAGTTGGTGGAATTGGATGTGGCATTTTCAGTATTCTGTGCACTCCACAGTGGTTGCTTGTGTGATGAGGTATTATCTACATCTTTCATATATAACAAGGATTCCTAAATTACAGAGAGAGGATCTTTGATACTTTATTTGTGTTTCTTCCATCTCACGATTATGATAGAGCCGGGACTTCCTCTCTCCCAAAACTCTCCCTCTCTGTACACATACACATTAGCATGTATACCCAAAATTCAGTCCTGCATGTTGAGAATATTCTTTTGCACATAGTTTACCCATTTTTATGTTTTGTTTGGCTATATTAAAGAAAAGCACGAAAAACAGGCTTTTTTTCAAAACAGTCCTGGATAACTATTGCTGCTGCTGCTGCTGCTCACTACGTTACAGTAAAAAAACAGGACGGCTCTAGTACAAACAAAAATTGAAGCAACTGCGTGCAGAGCAAGTAAAAACGAAAGACACACTATATTCAAGTATTTACTTGGAACTTAGATCATTGGATGAAGGAGACATATGATATAGGATACGCTCTGGGTTATAAAATCCCGCAGATACCATCGTTGAAACTCAAGAGGACAGGATAGTTAGACTTTTGCTATATCTTGGTTTTTGGTTCTTCCGCCTTTACAGCTTACAGATCAAAAGCTATCTGTATGGAACACGTATCATATCAGACATGTATGTTGTTTGCATACATGTTTACAAAGCATGGAGGAAACTCTGATTCTGATTTCTTTTCCCTCTATATATTACATTTCATTCTATATTATGATACAGGAGGAGATGATGGTGGTGGGCGATGATTTCTGGATACTGAAATTCACATAATTTACATGCATCATGCTGACGTGACATTTACTCACTTATCGTTACTTCTCTTTTTTTCTCCTTTATTATATAGGAGATAGAAAAAATTGCCAGGAGAAAGTGGAAATGCATTCGGTAACTTATAGCTAATGATTTGAGTGGGATAGCAAAGTTTAGAGAAAAGTTTAAGTAAACCATGATTTAGTGAGTCATAGTCGCTTCCTTAACTCACAATCAACGTTTATCTATAGACAGAAAAAAGTTCAAAGTAAAAGATCTGTCAGCTATCAGTATTTATTGCCGTTACAGATTTGGATATCTTTTAGAGGTTATAACTGTAGAGAGAGAAAGGTTAGAGAGAGAGACTGAGGAAACATTATGACGGAAACACCGTACACATACAAAAGTTATATTTAGTACTGGAAAATATATAAGTGCTAACAATAAGTGTGAGTAACTGTTTTTTATTAAGGCGATAAAGACGACACTGATGGATTTGGATTATTTGTGGTTGGCAATTGAAGCTATGGAACAGCATACGCTCCTAACTTCCCACAAAGCAATCAGTGTCCGGAAACATGAACTAAAACCAATATCGACCGTGTTGCTTTCACTTCCCCGAAAACATTCCACGAAATATATATGAGCGTTTATCGACGACCAGATTAGTATGCTACTGTTACATTATAAATATAGACAGAGAGTGAGAGAGGAAACTTCTGTAAATAACAGCGTTTATAATAAATGCAATTTAATGGCTAGAAACATTTCTGATATAAATCTAGAACGTATATGTTTTTTATTGTTGATATATGTAATATATACGTACTTACTTTTAGATTTAAACTTAATAATCACAAGCCAAATGGACATTTTGCCCCGAAACTTATAATATTAGTGTTCAACTAGTTCAACTGTTGTTTGTAAGTGTTATATAATGACAGTTCCTTCGATGAAAACAATTTTCAGACAGCTATTATATATTTTATTAGTTTGTAACAGACTATAAAATTTTCAACGTTATATCACATTTTGTCTATTGTGGACGAAACGATTAACATTATTGAAAAGATTTCCTTTGGGCTCTTCTAAGTATATAGAGTACTTACTGTTTCACTCCCTCTTGTCATTTTCACATTAATATTTTTCTGGTTGTCATGTTCAGAGTTGTTTCTCAGACTTACTTAGCTTTAAGGAAAACGGAGCACTCTAAGGATTATTCATGACTTTACTTATTTTGACTTAAGTAGACTAGAGCAGGATGTTAGTCTCACGAAAGACAAGATAAATGTATGCATCTCTTTGCACTTAATTGAACTACATATACATTTTTGCTTTTATACGTAAACACATTCTTATATATAGCTACTTACATCACTAATGTATGTGCTAGACATATACATTAGCATTATGAAGCATATGCACACCAACATTTTTTCAAAAACATATTAACAGAGAAGTATAAGACAAAAAAAATGGTGAAACGATAGTATATGTAGCGGTTTAGAGTTTAGAGAAGAATCAAACAGAGCCTTAAGCCCTAGTCAAGTTGACATGTACATAAATATGACTGGATCCTACAAAATATGACTAATGGTCTACAAAGAAACGAATAACGAATAAAACTCTTCCGACAAAACGTTAGAGAGACAAGACATGTCACTTCCTATTAAGTGTGAAAGAAAATATATTTATCCTCTTGGCTTCAAAATACTTTCTAGGTAGCTAAATGTGAATACTTAGAGATACCTACTGGATTGTGTGGGAGAGTAGATACCCGAAAACCGACCGAATGCGCTACACAAACAATAAAACACATAAAGGCTTATGAATAGTAGCTAGCTTATTTATGAACACTACAGTCAGCATAAGTGCAGGAAAACACTCTAGTCAAAATTATAATCCTTGGGGAAGAGAGTTTTAAGTTGAAGTGCGGTTATACTGCTTTGTGCAATACAAAATAGAGATACATTTTCGCAAAATATTCACAAGTACTAGTATGCATTGCTAACTCTATAACAAAAACACTACAAATATTCGCACAGAAAATTTTTAAAAACTTTTTCCCTACTCCTACACGGTAAATGACAAAGAGAACTAACTTTTCGTTTGCATAAAATACATGGGAAAAGCTACGTAGAGTCTAAAAAGAATTTACTTAATTTATACTGGCTTTTACCTTTGAATGATCCATTTTCAGGGTAGACGACCAGAAGGACTAGCACAAACGGAAAAATACAGTTATGCACTGAAGAAAAGATTTCCCGGAGGTAATTCGCAATTTTAGCATTTTGCTTTGACTTCTTCATCTTCACTGTTTCGTGAGAATAAACAAAAGAAAACTGAAAATGAAAGAAACTTTGGAAAATATTTTTGATTTTCTTCTTTGATCTTCTTTCACATGTTGAATGTTTTATTTTCTGATAAAACTACTGGTGAGAGGATGTAACGTTTTTAAATTTACGATTTGCCCCTTAATTTTCTTTCAGTACTCTGTCCAATAATTCACTGTCGAATGAAATCTTATTGCGCACTCATTAGTCTTTGTTTTGGTTTTCTCTTGTGTCAATAATATGGCGTCGGAAAATGATGTTTTGTTAGGAGGTCCTCGGCCTCGTCAGTTGTAAGTGCGTCTTCCCGTTCAGTGCACGTGCTTTTCCACAGGCTTTTCTCCTTTTCTCTCTATTTTCATCACATAATACTACTGTCGAACTGTTCCCTTCCAATTAAATCAAACACGGTCACAGTTTATCTTTGTCACAGATTGAAAAGATTGGTTACTTCCGGCTAAGTAACTTAATTTAATGTTTGTGCTACGTCGGTTTTCTACGAAGTGTAGGCAGAGAGGTAGACGGCGAAATTGTCAAAGATCGTTTTTTAATTGCATTACTTATAATCTTTCATCATGTCGTTAGTTCGTTAGCTACAAATGATTTGATTACTAATAACAAAGAACAAATTATTAAATCTAGGTGTGTATGGCGGTGTTCTAAAAGATTGAAAATATCAAAGCCGTCGAGTCGGTGTTAGGTAAGTTCCTGTTGAATCTAAAGCTGTCACCATAATCTTTTTTATTTCACAGTTTATAACAAAAATGGAACATTTTTCGGCATAATCCACACCTTTGCTTGTTTTGCAGGTAATTTTCTCGTTAGGCGAAATAAATAGAAAATGATTATCAGCGAGTAATCTCAAAGGTGTGAGATTAGGAAGTGTGATAATCCGTTGGCAAATGTTTATTTGGAAGAAAGGACAGTGTGAATGTTATCTCCTCGGCGTTCTTTCACCCACTGAGAGGAAATTCGGAGTGAAAGTGTGGAGAAGCGGGAAACGTGTGCCGCTCTGTGGGGATAGCAAGGTTCGTGCGTACGCCTTGACGCAAAGAGAAAACTGAACTAGCAGCAGACTTGCTTTTCCTTTGGCATTCCCACTGTTCCGTCTGCTTTGCTGGATCCTCCTTATGCATGCACACATAGCCTTCGTAAAGAAATCCTCTGCAATTGAAGAGAACTGGAGTCTCTCCCGTTTCTCTCCCAGTTTCGGGGGAAGCCTAGGGCACGCGTCAACTCTTTAACCATAGACTGTAGCTGTGTAAGATGAGAAAAATCCTAAGTCCACTTTATACTTTTGTGCTTCAGCTCCATTTTCTCCTCCAGATTCCTTCAACTTGAAATACGTTCAGTAGTTGAGTTCAGCAGTACATGAAATATAAAGCTAGTCAGCACGTCCTAGGAGTCCCAGTCCAGTAGGTAGCTACTACTACTCCCTTTTCGAACTGAATAACAGACAGACACATATATTAGAGAAACTAAAATTGCATGTGTTCGTAGGGAATAGAAATAGAGGGATACATGGCACAGTTTTCTTCTATATTGCGTACAACTTAGCTTGTAAGTATTCTAAATGGAAAATAGGTAGTCAACTACATATATCCTGCCCTATCCCGACTATGATTGCAGAAAACAGTAGCATTATATATTAGGGAAGCATTATATATAAGTATGCACGTAGGTATTTCTGCAAGAATGTTCAACAGCCATCAGTGAGCCAGATCTATAGTATGCAGCTTCTCATTTCTTCACGTCGTGGCCGTGGCTTTGTAAGAGAAAAGCTGTATGGTGCGGAACACTATGCTTTTTACCTCTTTTCCTTCGGAACTTTGCTCTGGACAACTCATATTCACCGTTTGGAAAAGGAATCCAATCTATTGGAACAGAACTATAAAGCATGGCATGACACTAAATTATATTTTCACCGCTAAGTCTCATGCAAGGCAAATGTAAAGTAGGTCAACGATTCAAAAATGAATCCATTATTGACTTTTCGAGCATATATTCTTCATTTATTGGTGGTGTGGGAAGGGAATCTATTACGTTCCGAGCTGTGATCTTCGCCCTTTCATTCTGTCTCACTCACTGCGTGCAATAACTTAGTACACTACACGCTACTCTATTTATCTATGTACATCTAATACGTTTGTTCCAATGAATTGCTTTGTCTTTTACCCTCTCTCTATATCTACATCTCTGGAAAAAGACATGAGAATTCGCAATGAGCTTTTATAAACTCTCTCTGTCTCTCTGTCTCTCTTTCACTCTTTCTGTCTATACTATTACATAAACAGCAGTGAGGAAAAAGTCGTCTCTAGCTTAGCGTGAGGGAAAATTGAAATGGAACTAAAATGAAACGAGAGACTCAATTCAGCATCCACAACGAACAAAATCCGCCAGAAGAGAACAGACAAAACAGAAGTATAGAAGAGAGAGAGAGACGAAACGTAGGAAGAATAGCAATGCCAATCGTATACACAGTGAAAGTCATTCTCTTTCTCTATACTTTCACAATGCAACGAACACGACGACTGCCTTTCTTTTAGACAACCTATAGAAATGGGATGGACAATCACTCTTTAGACTTTCTCTTAACTACCCGATTGCATTCTAGCCTACAATACTAATACACGTATTTACACACACCCGTTAGAATGGAGATAGTAACAATGTGAATGGGGAGAAGTGCCCCATATGGCCTTTCTCTTGTCTTTCCAACTGCCATGCTATGGAGTTTAGTTCTAATATTACCCGAATCTTCCCGTCAGCCACTACCTTACATTTATAACTATTATTCTTTCTCTATCTCTCTCCAGTCAACTCACTTTCTATTCTTCTCTTTCTCCGTTCAGGTCAATTGAACTTTTCGGCTTTGTTTCTATCGAATCCCATTATTTGCTTTCTCCACAAAGCGAGGAGCCAAGGCAAAAACATACACACACCACATGCAATGCACACAGAACAAATATCAATTCCCTCTCTATTTTATGGCTTGTATCATTTTCAATTGGAAAACTATACGTACCTATACGTACTACTAAGCAAGATATAAAGAGATTTTCTTAGCAGACAGATGTACAAAAAATATTCATATCAAATATCTTTCCCAGAATACAGATAATATTTCAGAAATTTTAGACACTCCCAATGATTTCGGTGTAGACAGCATCTAGCCACATAACAACTCATAAAAGGTACACACTCAAATAGTAGTCTGTTGATTACTGTTAGTTTTACATATAAAATGCAATAGCTACGTAGTATTTACAATTAGTGGCTTGAAACTGGATAGGTTTAGAGATTTAAATGAGGCAATGAATAGTAAAAACAGGATGGGCTTATCACATAGTAATTCGTTGGGGTATTGTGTGTGAATGTTCTGTTGCTCTATTGCGAGCATGTCGTGACATCACATTACCCGCAGAAATGCTCAACCCGAAGGGAACAATAGGAAAATACCCGCTGTAAGATAGTGAGTGGGGAATGAATGAGGGAATGTACTAGTGTGATGCTCAAAAACAATACACACCAGTCAGCACAATACAGAAACTCATCTACGGCAATTGTTTAATTCACTACATGCTTCCTTACTCCTTACAATACGTGGTGATAATGACGAAAAGGAAACAACCATTCCGTCTGATTATAACTTGTTCGTGGCTGAGTCTAACGCAACGCTGCGGAAATAACATCCTCACCCGCATTTACCTACCTGGCACAACGATTCGCATAGAGAATAGAGAATCCTCATATTTCCTACATCAAAACATCTTTTCTATTCTACATTTATCTACACATTCCCATGTAATAAATACAGAATACAGTTCTAGCAAATAATTCAACTTGCTGAGTCTCCAAATACGAAAACCACGGCCTATTCAATGGTTATAATTCTTAAAATATAAATAAACTTGGAAATTGCAATAATTACTTTTCATAATATGCAATTGCATTCCTTTATTTGGTGGTCACAGCATATTTTTTATTATTTCAATAAATTGATTTTGCAATTATAATGCAGGCCAATTATAGTCAGTTAAGGTGCAATTCAATTGTCAATGTACTGATTGAAACCCATTTTATACAGAGTTCGTTTTAAGCGCTGCATGGTGAAACAGATGCAGATCACTGTCAAAAAATATAGTTTCTTAAAATATAAATAAATTTCGAAATTATTAAAGATGCTTTTCACTTGCATTTCAGTTCCACTATTTCTGCTTTATACCAAGTGGTCACAACATGTTTTTAATTGTTTCATAATTTTAATTTAGGTCAACCATTGAAAATGAATCTCTTGATTTCTTAGTAAATTGTCAATGTACTTGAATGTACCAATTAAAACCCATTTTATACAATCACAGAGTTCGTCTGAAACGCTTGTTAAACAGATTCAGATTACTAAAGCTTCTTTTAACTGGTGCTAATTTGGTCCGCCATGTTGTAGTATTTTCTAAAGTAAATACTGTTCCAGGTTGATTGTGTTACGTTGGATGTAGTTAAAAGTATGCCAAGCAATTCTTTATGCATAAATTATGTTTATATAGCCCTTCTTTATAACTAGTTAGTGGATACTATTAACTTTTTATTTAACTTAATTGCCAAACCATTTTCCTTGTACTTCATGATTCGATTTAAATTACATCCAATGGTTTTCATTTCAATAGTTGCTATACATAGATAATTATGATTATAATATATCCAGTATCTAATCAAATGGCTCATTGCTTTTAACGCAAGGCTCTTCTGAAGTCTTAATATGAAAAATTGATGGATAGCTATTTGTCAGTTTGACTTCATAAGCTGTTGCTTGTTAACTTCATTAGAATGAAAAATGAAAAGAAGGCTGAGCATTAGAAGACAGCCACTAGAGTTAATAGGACAGTGAAAACTGTTGAGCACTCCTAATGAAAGAATGTTTAATCAGAAAGAACAAAGAGTGAAAAGAGAAGGAGAAAGCCGGAGTCTGTAGAGGGAAACTACAGGAAACTAACGGCGGTTCGGTTCGACTCGAAATATAAGTAGTGCAAACTAAAGACTTCCAAACTTTCTTCTCCAGAGTTAAATTAATTAACGTCTTAGCCAACTTCAGACTATAAGACTTGTCTCGAAGATGGAAAGTTCGCCACGGACGATTCTCTCTTGGACAGATCGCCCGGATGAATTTCCCGGACAGAAAACCCTTTCTGAGTTATACCCTACCAGATCAAAAAGGTTTACTTGGATGAATAATTTAGAAAAATCTGAATTTGATTTTGCTTGATCAAGTTAAATTAATAATAATGATCAAGAAGAAAATAAATATTTCGGTAGGAAATGTCCGCGTTAGATTTTACTGCCTAAATGTAGAGAATTGTCCAAAGTAATCTGTCCTCATCTTAAGATATTGCAGTTTGGGAGGAAGCTATAGTATGTATTACTATAATATACTTTTCTGTTTCATCGCATAAAAGAGAATAACTTCTAATGGGATGTCTGATGCCTCACCTTTTGATTGAAAGTTTGTCGATTATCTTTGTAATTAGAATTTGCCAACGGCTATAACCAAGTGGGCAAAAAGGTACGGCATATCAAGATGATAAGATTAGAAGTTGAGGGTCCTTAATTGTTTTATTTTACTAGGGTTAATGATTAAAAAGTTAAAAACTAACTCTCTATGCACACACTTTAAGTACCTATCTAAATTCTAAATACCTATAGGCACACTTAATATTCCTAACTTCTTACGCACTTTCTCAACGTTCTAATAAACTATGAACAATTTAACTCTGTGTTGTCGATGCTGTTTTGTTAGTACAATCTTAGACCGATTCTAATTCTAATGCGAAATCTGGGAAATCGTGAAAAAGGAAAAAATTGATTTTGGTTGCTACCATTAATTTCTATCCACGTTAATATGGAAGTATAGTGCTTAAAGTCTGCTTTTAGTCTGCTATATTAATTGCTACCATTACATAATATGACAACTTTGATGTTCTATCGAAAGTCAGCGAATGATTACTGGAGAAACATTGCAAATTGACTACATTGACTGGGTATTGACAATTACAGTATGTACAAGTCCGTTATCTAACATATTCAGAACTTCAACTTCATTAATAAATTATATTTAGAAGAATTCGAAATTGAAGGCAACTACGAATTTTTTGCCATTTGTCAACTTTACCATTTTGTAATGATTACCTGAACGTATTATAATAACTACAAATTTTATCCAATATGGGAATAAAATTATGTGATGCATTTATTTAACTAAAATTGAAGATACCGTTATTTCGAGATTTCATTTCTGTCAATAGTCGATATTATGTTTTATTTCGAATACGATAAATATTTCAATTGTCTAACACATGTAATTAAGCATGCTACTTGGATTCGAACCAATTACAAACTCTGTTAGATTAATACTTCCCTCTATGCTAAACAGTCGGAAAATTTGCTTTAGCAAAGGAACAGGAAATGATATATTACATTAAATCCTTTCTGCAGAGCAAGACTACCTAAAGGAATTATCGTTTCATCAATAACGGCTATGAGTTTCAGATCGGCTTTTAGGATGAAGAACTTCATCCTGTGCCGTATTTAGTTTTTATGCTATATCCTCCTGTATGGTATAGTAAAGCTAGCAGCAGTGTGAGAAATGCCTGGCATGTAGTAGGAGAGAGAACCGTAATTTTCCCCCAGCTCCATTACAAACTGCACACATGAAAAAATATTGTGACTAATGGGATTTAGTGATGTGAGCTCTCATAATAACACACAAGGTGCTATTCATCATTGTCAACAAGAAAGCAAAGTGAGGGTTTAAGGTATTTGTTATGTGGTCTTACCCAAGTTTCTTAACTCAGAATGTTTCACCGGGGGCTCTCGGATCCAAGGTAAATACGAATAGGAATGAACATAGTACCTACTTACTAAAACATTAGATTCCTGTTGTAGTACATAAAATAACAGCACACATAGTCGGGAAATGTAGAAATATCCGAACTTTCCCATTTTCGTAACATAGGGCTAATTTCTTAACCCACAGTTGAATAATTCCTTACCTTATATTCTGACATTGTGACACCCTGTTAAAATACGATGACACGCCCACATTATTATGGGATTATTTTACACAAAATTTGTGAATTTATTTTGATTTTAGTTCTATCATTTGTAAATATTAAGTTTATATCTTTCTAATAAGACATTATGAAGGAAATTAGGGATTTTCAGACAAAATATTTGTAACTGGGAAAGTTGCATTCATTACCAATCTGAAGATAAATGAAGTTTATCTTGCTCATCTCGATTTAGGGCTTCACAACATTAGAGTTGAAAAGTAGTGGAGCACGCCGTCCCTTTCTCTGCTTTCTCCGGAAACAGTAATGATCCTCTTAGAAAATTATGGTGAATGATGAGCACTCAGCGGCAGCTAAAAGTAGTGAAAACACGGTTTTCCTTCACACTCGAAGCACAAAGTAGCTTTTATTTGTCGATTAAATGACTGCTGCGCTTTCTAAAGCGCTTTTATACTCCATTCACTAAGACAAGACTTACGACACTTACGAGTCGAATCTCGACGGAAAAACTTTCAACGCATTCATAAAACTCGGACTATTTATTTATTGAGAACACTGTAAAACTGTAATAATTTCGATTAAAAAAGAAATTAATCATGGAAAACCACGCATCTTTTCTCAGTTTAATAACTATATTAAATTATATTTGTTAAAAAAATCATATCTGGTGTCTAGAAAAATAATTAAATTCATGTCATGTGGATGTTTAATATTTGTACAGAATAGACTCTTGGCGATAGAAGAGGAAATTAACCTAAATTGAATTCATGAGAGCATGAATCATTATAATTGTAAGAGGGAAAAAATGTTTTCCTAGTAAGTAAACATAGTTATAATAGTGAAACTGTGTTTGTATCTTAAACATTTGGTGTATAACTGTGATATTTATTATTTTCCCATGAAGTATCCAGCGATTGGAACGTTTAGTCTTGAGTAGTCTGAGGCTAAACTACAGCACATGTAATTTATCATGGTTCTTGTCAACCAGATGTGTCACATCTGATTCGTATGTTTTCTATACTTATTTTATTCTTTGGTGATTTACGTATTGGCCCCTAAAGTCTCGTACAGTGTTCTTATAAATATATGTGGAGCAATATTGCACTAATAGCATGTAGCAATAAGAATCTTAGTCCATGATGAATGCTTTACTTTCTTATTAAATGCAATAACTGTGTTGTCCATAGAATGTTTTGG
>JABASI010002063.1:0-21282 GCA_019776505.1 Tomocerus nigrus
AACAATTGTGCTGTGCATGCAAGCAAATCCCAACTGCCATAATTGCCAACCATGTTCCGTTTGGGATTTCACTTGATGCGCCACATAAGCTTCGCATTCTCTAGCTGTTCTATGCAGCAGCTGAGAAACCAGCCATCGTGTGATAATAAATGAAACACAGTATTACTCGAAAATGGATCAAGGTAGCGAAAAGTGCCTCAAGTGGTTTTCGAAAGCTCTTTTAAAGACATTTCGATTGATATACATTGCAGGCATAGATTTCGGGTTCGGGGTCCGTTTTGCAATTCCTCTATTCACAATGAATATAATATTTATATCTGTGCTTGGTGAATACACTATGTACAATGTATTCACAGCTCACGTCGCGCTGAAAGATGGCTTCCTTCATAAAGTCATCGTCATAACATACTGTTTATTTTCCCACTGTCCAGTATAGTATGACTTATTGTTAGTTGTTTGTTTGTAGGGCTATGGTTTACCTATGAACAATAAACTATACTATTAAACCACTAAACAATAAGACTATAGCTCAAGTATACTAAGAATCATAACCATCACCAGTCAAATTTAGGATTTATGAAATTTTATAGACAGAAATTGGCCCCGAGCCAGATATGGCTTTAAAAAACTTCACCAGTGCCTACAGTAATAACGATAGCTGCATGTCTTAGACACAATTTAATTTATTTAATTAACACACAATGTGTCTATCCCAAGATCTCTGAAAAGAAAGATGATTCAATGACATTAAACAAGTTTTATGTACATAATAGATGTATAAAATATTACATTGTCAATTATTAATAAAAAGTTTCCACAGGAGCCGGAAGGAATGTTCCCTATAAATCCATTTTTGAATCATTAAATGTTAATTGTCATAGTTATTATAATATTAATAAACTAATATAGGTAAACATGCAATATAATATAGTACTATATTAACTGATATCTTACGTTATTCGATCTTCAAGTCTCCCACAGCAACCACAGAGTTCTCATTGTACATGGCTACGTATTTCCAAAATCGATAGCAACCTAAAACCTTCCTTTTCATAGAAAATTTCTCATGCAAACAATATTCCAAACAAAACAAAAGGAAGGAGGCAAGAAATAAATATCCACTCAATGTGAAAATTTTATGAATTTTCATGTTGACACTTATTGGTAAGGTGCGAGACTCCGTGTATATTAATTTTGAGTAGGAAACCCTATTCTCTAAATATACTGGGTGGGCACGTTGCTCTGCCCATAGAGTTAATAATCCAGTCTCAAGCACTAGTTGCAAAAATTTCAGGAAATTGTAACGGTAAGAACTTCCAAAGATGTAAGATATTGGTACCGAGATATCTGTTTCTTTAGTGGTCATGCAAGAACCATCAGTTTCAATTGTGGATGGTACTAAAGGGACGACATATTGACTGACGGGTTTATCAATCAAGCAAAATATTTTCATTGAATAGTTGGTCACCATGACAAAATTTAGGTCGGATGGCCCAATCCCCCTTTTCACGAAATCTTTTGCAGAATCTTCTTTTTGCCAGTCATACTTGTACACGCTCGAATTCATCTTTTCAAACATTTTATATTTTTCAAAGAGTTCCGTGTTATCTTCGTTCATACTTATTGCATAATCTATTTGCCACATCAATTTGTAATTGTTTTCGACGAGTTCTTTAAAGTCGTTAAATTGTTTCTTTTCGGGTGGAGCAACAATTTCACTCGTAATGTACGTTTCGTATTGAATATTTAGGATGAAACTCGTCACCACTATCACCAAATACAAATGATGCAATCTTTTGGAATCAAAAATAGACTGGTTCAAAAGAACGGTTACGGTTGACCCCAAAATTAATATCAGTTTTAGCTGGAAAGGAAAATTGTTCATTTTGAATATGAGAAGGCACATTGAAACCGGAAATAGCGAGAGAATCAGCAGCCATGACCAACCATCAAATGTGTTCTGAATCAAAACCGTCAATGAAACATCTTCTAATTTCAATGTGTCTTCGCAGTAATAAGGAATATACTCCAAGAAGTATTCAACAAATAATAAATCTTCCCAGCCGCGTTGATATGGTTTTTCATGCCAGGCTTCCATGTGGATGATTCCATATCGTTTATGCTTTGATTTTACGATACGGGTAGTGTGAGCATATAATTTTCCTTTGCCATTTGCCTATAATATATCACATCTATTAATACATAATAATCAATTTATTTTGTAAGAGATGTTTACAAAATATTTTGTGCCTATTTTTAGAAATTAATAGGGGATGTTTGGAAAACACTCTATCTATAATTTTGATTCCATATCGTTTATGCTTTGATTTTACGATACGGGTAGTGTGAGCATATAACGCCGTAAAGTTGAATCTATCCGCCATGGCTTCAACCGCCCTGAAACTTCCATGGCATGGCCAAGTGTTTGAAATACGAAGTTGATAAACAGTTTTTTTGCAGGAAGGAATGGGTATGGGATATTCTAAGTGTATGCTGCCAGTAATTCCGGGAATATACACGCCATGTAGGTGACCATTGAAATTCTTCCAAATTATTTCCCAATCTTTTTCAGTGTTCTGTTTTTCCAATGGATACAGTTCTACGGCCTGGTTCTTTTGATTGTAAATCCGCACTGTATAAGCCATATATTCCATTTTTTTCCTTATGGCAAAAATGAACAATGGGCTCCTCAAATCTTCAANCCGCACTGTATAAGCCATATATTCCATTTTTTTCCTTATGGCAAAAATGAACAATGGGCTCCTCAAATCTTCAATTAGAATATTCTTCCACTTTGACTTCATATGTTTTAATTCATCTCTGATGACCATTATGAATATTGCAGAATTGCGGATTATTTCTATTCCAAAACGGTAGAAAACGCTTAAATTTGAAAAATTGTCGTCGGGCTCCATTAAAATGTTCACTGTACACGAATTCTTGGACAAAGAATTCACTGGTGATTCTACGTCACCAAAAACGGAGTCCGAAAATTTAATTTTTGTTAGAGTCCAAGGTTGAGAATTTTGATTCCACAACAGAAACTCTGTTAACAATGCTGACTGTTTAAAAATGATCATATTAAAGTCGCAATTTTTATAAAATGACAGATTTCTGATACATTGAGCACTTCTTAAAACATTGAAAAATAAAATTGTCAAAAAGGAAACGGAAAGAATTTTCTGGAACATTCTAATTGACCTGATAGCCAAATGGATATGTAAATTCCCTAATGTTAATTGGATACTTCATAAGCTATTATATTATGTTCTAAATTATCGTTTGTTATTTAACATAGTAATGACCTTCAAGACAGAAGGAAACGTAAATTACTAATAATACTTAAATAAATAAATAAATAATTCTTTTACAGTTCCAATAAATACCCGTGGAACGTTAAATTTCGGATTCGGTAAACATAGTACTCTTTAAAAAAACGCTGAACAGTAGATAAACTTATTGAGATATCCGCGTGTCGTAAAGCCACAATATATTATTTCCAAATGTAACCAAAGAGACGGAGACGATTCTTTCAATTAACAATGTAAAGATACTTTACGTCGACGATGATCTTGCATAATCCATTCGGATTTTTGGGCACTGTAAAAGATTGAAAAAAGCTAATGGATAAAATGATTTCTTTCTTTTTGAAGTACGTCCGCCATCAATGTTTGTATACCGCCTATGAAAATTGTAAAACCGATTCATTTAGAAGTTAAAATTCCAGTTATTGTAGAAAAATAGGATTTGCATACAAAAAAATCAAAATCTAACAATTAAAATGCACTGTCGTTCTATGCCTATAATACTCTTGGGCTCGCGGTAACAACTATAAATGCTTTAGTGAACTAAACAGATTTAATAATAACAATAATGGAGTAAATTACAGTAGTGTCTTACTCCAGCAAAATTACATTACAAGTAGAAGATAATTTTTAAGACGATAAATGCCTTGTTATTTAAATTTAATACGTTAGTAAATTTTGTTTCAACAGACTCGTTCTAGGGGCTGTCTATCCATCCTAAATTATTTACGATCATTTCCGTTTATTGATATAATTGTCATTCCGCTTACTGCCCGTAAATAATTTATTGCTAAGTCACAAGGGAAATGTCGTATGTTTCACACAACGTCACATTAAAGAATGTGTGTGTATGTGTTTAGACAGCCATTTTGCAGTTTTAGTAGCTTTTCCATATTGAGCCTTATGATTTATGTTTCCACAATGTCAATAGTTGGAGTACGAACGGGCAGTTGATTGAAGTATGAAGTTAGAGTATGATCAGAATATTTGATTGATGTTTCGTTATGTTGGTAGGAAAATAAGATTAGGATTTGCTGCATTCCAAAGCGTATGTTAGGTAAAGTAGGTAAACGATTTCACATTCGATTCTAACTAAGAAACAAAATGCGATTGCAGCTTTGCATTTATACCAAAGAACTGCTAATTACAATTTGACTTGAAATTGAGTATCAGCAAGTTATAGTGAGGTCACAAAATTTTCTATTCCAATAATTCTGCGCTCACTTTAGCCTAATTATCATTGATATAACTTAAATTGAATTAAAATATTTGCTATTTATATTATTTTTCTACTTTGATTCATTCTTGATTCTTGTGCGAATTAAACTATTAAAATGTAGTAGTTAAATTATTGCTAACAGGGTAAGCAGCTAACTTAGTTCCCCAATTTCACAAAAAGTGCATGAAGAAAAACCAAACTTTCGAGAAAAGAATCAAATCCTGCAGCAATCACATAGCAAAGTTTCCAAATGATGGAGTAAAAAATTGGATTAATAAAAAATAACTTGTAGGCCATTCATATTACATAAACTATATAGATAGTACAGATAGTTTAATTTATTGATTACAACTGGACTTTAATGTGGAGCAATTAAAGACTCTTCAAATAGCACCAAAAATAGCGGGTAACTAAAGTATACTACAATCAACAATGTAATAGTAGTTATTGTCACTAACTATTATATATTTTTATTTGTAGGATGTCGGCAATCATTGTTGAAATCCACCTGTTTATTTTAGAAGTTAAAATTGTAAAATTTAGAGTAGTCAGGCTATTGAAATAATTTGGTACCACGTAGTAAGGCAGAAAATGATGACTAACTTTGGCAGCTACCTATTTTATATGACGGGCTGTATGACTAATGGTAGCCCTTCAGGCGAGGGATTTCTCAGAACGATGTTTATGTTAATGCGATGTTGAATTAAAATAGAAGTTTTGTTGGAGCAAAGTTCATGATAGTAGATGTCCCTCCTTATTTATTTACGATTACCTACTGACTTTGCCAATATTGACATAAATTTCACTCCTTCTAAGAACTGTAAATAAATTACGGTTTTCGGACTTCAACAGTTCGTTCGTTCCTACATCTAACATCTTTAGACACCTAAATGCACCTTTCAAAATGTCATGAAATATCTCACAGTAATATTAAGACGTCGTTGAATGCCGAAATGTTACATTATACTCACAAGTAAGCAATTGTAGTATTATTGGGTGCAAAAACAATTTGACACTTTCGAATATATCAGTATCCATTTATGTCTGCTCTCAATTGCATGGACATGCCTTAAAATTTATCCATTCTGTTCAAGACAATTTTGTCTGGCCAATTGATAAAATATTGTCAATCCTACTGCTATCTTCATAAAAAACCATCAACCCATTTATTTCTGCTCTCAATTGCATGGACATGCTCTAAAATTTACCCATTCCATTCTACACAATTTTGTCTGGCCAATTGATCAAATATTGTCGCTTCTACTGCTATCTTCAAATCAAACCATCAACCCATTTATTTCTGCTCTCAATTGCATGGACATGCTTTAAAATTTAACTATTCTATTCAAGACAATTTTGTCTGGCCAATTGACGTGTGTGTGTAGGTGATGGACATCAGGACGGATACTCAGCTTTGCTCGAACTTTGCATGATTTTGAATATTGGAAAATCAGCTTCAAGGGCATATCTGAACTCCTCATTTCCAGTGCCAACACAAAATACACTCCATGCCGAATTTCAAACCCGATTTTTGAATAGTACACTGACCTGCATAAGCCAAGGAAGACTTATCCGGAATTGTAAGGGCCGATTTAACAATGAATTTAAGGGTATCGTCAGTGAATGCAAAATTCCAATTATGTGTAGGTGTAGTAACTGGATGCGTGTGCACAGGTAGGTAATTTGGTGTAAAAGAATACAATTTTATTTATATTAATTAATGCAGGCACACAAACACAAATATACACAAACAATGAAAGATGATTCGGGTAATTACAGGCAAGTAATTACCACTAGGTGAATACACAGGTAAGTTAACTAAGGAATCAATTAACTTTGGTAAGCTGCCGCAAAAGACGCGTGTCACCGACAAAGGATTCGGAAGTGTACCGAAGGTACGAAGAGGACGAAACTCTGCACTGCATGCATTAGGCATGGGCACTGGGCAGAGTAGTGTAGGTAGAGTAGTATAGAGTACTTAGAGAAGGATCCAGGAGCGAAGCGAAGAAGAGTACGTGAGGAGAGTACGAAGCGTAACTTGCCGGCGGTAGTAACTATGATTCTCTTTCTTAAGGTACCCAAATGCCTCGTCATCTAATTAGTGGATTAACGAGATTCCCACTGTCCCTATCTACTATCTAGCCAAATGGTACAGAACAGAACAATTTGCCCCTAACTATCCAAAAGGTTATATGCGTCTGAACAGGAATACTGTCTGAAAGGGGCACATTTTGATTTCAAATTTTCTGCTTAACTGCACTTCAAAGTCACTTATCGATGATTTGGGCGGAGCTCCTTCAAACATGTACATACCTCAACAGAAGCAATGGTTCGACTGAAATTGTCCATTTTGTTGTCTACGGCCTCAATCCGTCTGCCATTTTAAATTGTTTGAAAAAGAGGAAATCAAATAAATTATAATATTTTTTTCATTTTACTACATGTAATACTATTGACGATTGAAGAATTTTTTAAATATATCGGTCCAAAATATTTTTTGAACATTTCTAACAATATTAATCATTGATTATTCAGAGATGTCGACTCAATTGCCCATCTCTATCCAAGTCACAGAAATTCTCAAAATTGACATTTTTTTTTCCATTATTTTCACAGGTACAGGGTCACCTTTCCGGGAAATACTAAATTGAATAGAAATAGACAAGAGCATGCGAATAAAATATTAAGCTTATAAAGCGAGACAAATGTTAAAGTGTCCCATCAGTGACATATTGTGGAAAAATTTTATGTCATAATATTAGCTAACTGGCGTTACTACTTTTATTTTTTTACAATGCCACAAGCATTTTCATCGTCCCTCTGCTCACGACAAGAATGTACTTCAAAACACTGCCCTTGTTCATTGATGATACATTTCCAATTCGGACCATGTATGGCCTCCAACATCTACAAAATCTGTCCATATACATTTTCGAGAATTTATTTTTAGGTTCATTAAGTCTTTGCCAAGATTTTTTGCAACCAGACGCAGATCTTAGCACAAGAGCATTGTAATTGAGAATTGCGATCCATGAAATAAAAACTTCAAGGCCAATGGTTACGAAAACTAAAATTTCAATGACTTGAAGCTTAGAAAACGTCGTGATAAGGACAAAGTTGCAGGTTAATAGTGTCCTGGTTAGCACGGATCTCAATGGGACGTAAAAATATCGATAAGAATCGTCGTACACATTTAAAATTAGTTGGCAAGCATTCACAGTTAGCACAACGGACTCTGGCGACCGAGCTGATTCCTTTGTGATGTATTCAGTTCTTCCTAGTCTGAAAATAAAATAAATA
Organism: Tomocerus nigrus; assembly: GCA_019776505.1. NCBI lineage: Eukaryota > Metazoa > Arthropoda > Collembola > Entomobryomorpha > Tomoceridae > Tomocerus > Tomocerus nigrus. The sequence goes on from JABASI010002063.1 coordinate 7,825, forward strand.
TAAACACAATAATAGGCCAAATAAACCAGGCAGATCAACTATTAGAAAAACAAGTCAGGCTTGTAAGTAAAATTTATTGTGCTAGAGGGATCCAATTTTAATACAAATTCTTTTTAGGAGGACTCAGAGTTAGCGCACCTCCACCTAGCGGGGGAAACGAATAGACTTTTGTTAAAAGTTTTGACATCTATAAGTAATTTCCTGAAAATTGCATTTAATATACAAAAGGAAAAGTTGGGGTTGGTTGGAAGTAAATTTGTAAAAACCAGATTCATACAGTTTTTTATCTTTTTTTTACAACTTTCTATGTTTCTTCAGAGTCTCGGGATGAGACTTGCGAAATTTACATGTAAATTTACACCGGGTTGAGTAAATCCTGCAACTCTGCCCAAAATTAATGCAGAATGCACCTGTAGCAACATATCGTTGGTTCTCATCATTCCTAAAAAAGTCCTTTCTGTCACATATTTTCTTGTCCCCATACGCCAAAACTTTTTTCTCCAAGTCTGATTCTCCCTTAATCGTGTTGAAAATCGGAAAACTCGCTTTTTTAGTTAGACACAATTTTTGGTGGCATTTTGACGAGAAAGTAAGGTAGTTAAGTAAATTCCCATTAGTAATTATAAAATTAATTATTTTGAACGCTTAATCTCACCTCATCTCTCTATGCACTTTGACCATGCAGTGGCAGGTGATCCATCCAACCATCAGCACCACCGAAACGAAGGAAAAAATCCCATAAGCTATATTTGTTACTCCAATCATATATGCAACAGTTGCAAACAATTTAAGATTCGAATATTCATCGGGAATCATATTTGGAAGGAAAATCACATAATGCTGATTTACGTAGTAAAATGATGCAATTACGAAGGGTAAATAGTATCCCGATAGTGTCGCCAGCTTCATCAATTCATCAACCATACGGGTAATATTTAAATTCGGATTTTTGAAGTGCTTTTCTGAATTAAAATATTAAAAGATCTTTGTGTTGAAAATGTTTAAAACGACGAAAGAGAAAACTAGAAAATCAAAATTGTTGCTACAAAATAATTTTTTGTAAAAACTTACGTGTAAATTTTTTCAGGAACACCATTGTAATGTTTGTAAGGTGCATGTTGTGTTTAATGGTCATTAGGTTTTGAAAATTCAGAAATGAACACATAATAAAAACAGCAACTAGAGCGACACTCATTAAATGCTGTGAAATGGATCCTTCAGTTATTTTAATGTACACAAGTCGGAGAATGCTTAAGACTGTATGAACTGGAAGTACAGACATGATCAAATAATATCTATATAAATGAAACTTGGATCGAACTGGAACTATTATTTTCCTTTGCTTATCCCAAGTGTACGGAATGGAGCCAGCTATAAATGCAATTTTTATGGAAATTGAAAGCAATTTTTCAAATGTTCTCGAAATCATTTTTGCATGGATATGGGACAATAACTATAATTTTCCTTTAATTTATTAATTAATTATAATAAATAGTTGGTAAGCAATATGGGGCATTTAATGTTGCCCGTGTCGGATGCCGTAATGTCGGGTGTTGGCTCCTGAAACGTCGGAAGTTGGGTCCTGTATAACGTTTCAATAACAACTTGTACTCTAAACTACTTGAGTGCTATAACATTTTGGTGTGACGTGAAAAAGAAAGTGTGTAGCTGCAACAAGGTGCAGGCAGATTGAAGTGCCATGAAGATATGGACGGAGTTTTTAAACTTCCCCTTTTGCTCATATATTTGTTTTCGCCCAAACGAAAATCCATGTAAGAAAATTACTGTATACTTAAAAAAGTAGCTACAAACTTAGTTGGATAATTGTGAAATTTCAGATTGTAAATAAAGCAATTTTCCATTTCATAGGAAACGAATTGATGGTTAATCCTTCTATATCCAACTATCCCAACGAACGTTAAATCCCGACTCGTCCATTTATGGACCAGTACTAATCCATCCATGGACGTTGGCGGTGGAGATTTTATTCTTGGCTTCGTAGGTGCAAAAGTAGTAATTGTCATGATTTATTGCCAAATATAATCTAATTGCCATTTTCATAGTGATTTTACCATATTTTTATTTATACCATGAACATTTCACCATTTTTACCACTAGCTACTAGATTTAACAACATTGCACTCATCCTTTCCCAACTTGTCCACTGTGTCCACAAATGGCTCACTGGGGCTAAGAAACCTTGGCAAGCTAAAGTCAAAAAGTTCATTAATGGACCATGTTGGATATAGAAGGGTTGATAGTTCTTCAGAAATTTCTAGTGTTATCTTATCAGCGGCAAGTAAAATATTATATTTACATGGGCATTTTGCAGTAATCGGGAACGCAGTTGGAATGTTCTTTTTCGAGATGCGCGATTTTTACACTACCATAACCTCTAATTTGCGGAAAACGTAAACGTTCTTATATAAGGTCTAAATAAAATAATAACACATTTTGGACGAAGGACCGAAAACGTCGTGTATTTTGTGATTAGTTTTTGCTTCTATTCTTTGCACTGCCAAGTCCAACCGGCAGAGCCTAATCCGCAATAAAAGAGGCCAATTTTATGCCGTTTCAAAACTGCAAGGAAGAAACGGCCAATATTCTGCAGATAAAGTGCCGACTGTAAACCACCGTTCTCTGCGCGTCCAATTTTAATGGGGTGGAGGTAAATCTAAATTTCTACTTAAACTATTTCTTTCAAAAATTCATTTCTATCTTCTCAATTCTTTCCAAATGTCGTCTCCTTGTTCCCTAGATAAAACGTTGGAAATTCTGACTATATCACCTAGGATTGTCACATTTTGTGTTCTCAACACTTCTCTCGTAAACCATTCTAGACAACCTTAAGCTTCACTAAATTATATAGGAATCAATCATTAAGTGTATTTCATAACTTATTGATGTATTTTAAGGAATTTATTGTGTTATCTACACTTGGGAATGAAAAACCACGCCCATTTAGTGTTTAGAAAGCAAGTAGTTTCCCTGAATATGACTTAAGTCAAACTCTTTATTACTAAACTTACGCAGTTTCTCCCGATAGGAATCGGGACAATGGCATACGGTAAAATGAAGAAACTTCCTAGCAGTAAAATGTTTTTTATCATTGCAGGAAATTATTTACGACCTTACAGGTTATCATTATATTTGATTATATAACTATACTACACAGATATATATATTATTACCTAGATACCTATATAAAGTGACTCAATGACTCAAACATTTGTTTACTTAGTCTTGCAATTTTTCTTCTTGTACTCGTCAAAGCATTAGATGCTTATTCAATACAATAATGAATACCTAGGTATGCTGTAAGTTTGAATACGCTGGAGAACTTACTTTGTTTATCTCAAGTTACATGTATGCTAACTTGGGATAATAATATTTCTAATCTATATGACTGTCAATTTTTGTGCGATTTGTATTTATTCTATGCTATGGGCAAGGGCGTAGCCAGGGGGTCGCTTTGACGCTTAAGCGACCCCCAAATTTTTTGAAAATGCACTCGATACTCGATATTATCGCATATTGATATTTCCCAAAAACGATAATTGTCTAATTTTTCCTTTGCTTCACAATCAAATCTTCAACCACTAAAGGTACGGTAATGAAATGAACGGTTAGGTATTTCGGATTTTTTATTTATAAAACCCCCTTAAACAATTAGTTTGCATATTTTCGATTGGGGTTAATCATAATTCTACTAATTACAAAAATTATGAGAATGAGACAGACAGCAGACAGAATAAAGAACAATGGCTTTGGCTCTCTATCTAATACTGTAAACTGGCCGAAAAATTTGAACGTTTCAATTTCCCTGTGTAATGACCATGTCCAAAAGGAAAATGGTAGCTTTAAAGCCTCATAAATTATGCATCCGAAATAGTGTACAAAAAATTCCTATCTTTATCGTGGGCTTTTTTGTAGAGGCCGAAATTTTTTTGGTGCTTCGCGCAATTACCCTTCTGCCCCCCACGCCCCACAATTTTTAAATTTCTGAATACACACTAGATATTATCGATAATTTTCTCAAGCGACCCTCAAATGAATTTCTGTCTACGCCCTTGGCTATGGGCCTAGGACCTCAATACATAAATACATACATACGAGACGATAGAATATCATTACATTATTATGTTGCCTTAGTAATTAGTACTACAGGGTCAACCAACTAAAGCGTTACGTGTATAAGACAGGCACTGTTGTAGACTAAGCTATGTGTATTAAATAGGCACTGTAGCGGACGTCATAGCACTCATCTCACTAGCGAAGCTTAGCTTACGTGAAACGAGAAACCGTCTTCTGCATCTCGTTTCATGTCGGATTCGGTGATGAAAAGAGGCGTTTTTCTACTATTTCCTAGAATGTGCTCATTTAATACACATAGTATAGTCAGCAAGGGTGCTTGCCTTATATACGTAACGTTTTAGTTGGTGGACCCTATATAAATACCATTAATTGTATTTATTCAGTACAGATTGAAGACAGAAGGAAAAGGAGACCTATGAGTTTTCCAGAACTCCCTGGTGAGCTATTTAGAAAGTTGAAATATTTATTAAGAATGGCTGACACGCTGTCGCTCGCAGCGTAGCAAACCCCAATTACCCCACTCCTGAAAAAGGGAAACAGGCAAAGAAAACACAACAGAATGAGCACTCCAAGGCGGAAAGCAAGTCAGGATGGAAACACTGAAGTCCAACGAAAAAGAAGAAACTTTAGCAAGTCTTCGTTCCATTACCTATTGGAAGTACTTATACAGAATTATAGACAGAATGCACCTTACTAATAATTTTGATTTAAGTAAATTACTAGTTTCACCCTGTTATTAAATATAAGATAAAATAATTTTCAAAATATTACTTTATTTATGATTTTTTATTTCCTACATATTTTGCAGTATCAAGCATTTGAGAATTGGAATGCGCTTTTAAAAAAAAGCCAAAAACATTCCACGACGTTAAAAAATTACGATAAATGTGTAAAAGTGTATTTTTTGAAACTTTCACCCCGAATAACTTCAAGCATTAAAAATGGTGGAAAACAGGCTAGCACCGTTAAAAAAACGTTTTCCCCCAATTTTGTCTGCCACAAAGCATTGCGAGGTGAGGTACCGGGATTTTTGCCATTACCTGCCATGTACCATTAACAAACACCACTTTTAGTTCTCTACGTACATTACCCAGAGTGACGTAGTCACTGAAACTGTTCCATTACGTTATACACCAAAAATTTGCTTTAAAGATATAAATTAAGTTATTAACTTAACGATAAACAAAACCGAGATTTCATCCTTGTGTCTTCATGATGAAAATGATTACAGATATTACAGAGTGTTATGCGGTCTAGAGTTTATGGGCATTATCACAAACATCGATTAATAATACCGAAAGCTCGATTAATAATTGATTATTATTTATTAATTTTAAGAACTGCATGCATGCCAAACTTTAGTCGCCACATTTCTTGTGATTTCTTGTTTACTACATGCGCAATTGAAGTTTAACAAAAATAACAATAGTTGTTGATAATGTATGCTATACGACGGAAAAACGAAACAGTTGGCAGTGTCAATTCTGCAGCCTTAGAAATCACCAGGTAAAATCCATTTATCACTTTTACGTAGTCTTTTTTCTTTTTTACAGCGATATACTTATGTGCATCAATGTGTAATTATACAAGCAAGGTAAGAAATAAATCAACGCATTTTAATATGTACTTATTCTTTGTGTCTATTTCTAGGACTTTTTGTTATGAATGGATTTCCAACATTCTAAATTGAAATGTTCGTTTAAATATCGATAAGAGTTCAGAACGAGACCGCACACGTTGCATTTATACGGGATTTTTAGGCCCGGGTGGCTATTTTCAACATGAATCAACAAATCACATCGACTTTCAAAAATCCGTTTGCAATGGGGACAGTGCGCAGTATCATTTTCATTTTTGTTGTGCTTGTACAATTCTAAACCATTGAGGAATTTGTTGTCGCATTTGTCACAGTGACTCGTCTGTTGCGTGTACGCCGTGTGGGAATGGATCTGGTGCTTTTTGAGAGATGCAGAAATTTTGTACTGTTTGTTGCCACAAATTTTGCATTTATTTGCTTCAATGCGTTCTGTTTCCTTCTGTGCTAATTCGTGGCTTCGGCAGTTTGATTTATTGCTAAAACTTTGCTCACAAATTGAGCATTTGTAATTATTTTCGTGGCCACTTTGTATGTGCATCTGCATTTGGCGACTGTACTTAGTTCTGTAGTCACATTTCTCACACGCGTGATAATTTTGCTTTTGTTTTTCCTTAGGCTTTTGCTTTTTCAATTTATGCTTGAAATGCATATGTGTTTCAAGATTCTTTTCATGCTTCACTTTCATGCCACAAAACTCACACTCGAATTTCTTATCTCCATCATGGGTTTTCAAATGCTCGTAATAGCCGTCTAGACCAGTGAACTTTTTCTTGCAAAACACACACACTTTTTCATATTTTTGGCCTTCGGGTTCAGCTGAAATACAAATTAGCGTTTAAATATCAATCAATCTCTTCAATTCGAGAAAACTTAATTATATGTCCCTGGAATTAATTCTTTTTTGAATTCCAAAAATAATAATGAACTGATGCCACAGGATAATTACACCTAATTATAATATGTATAATAATATAAGTTACTACTGTCCTTCTGTCCTTTTTCTTTTTCCGAATTATTCTGATTGTGTATTTCGTTCGAATTTTAGAATTTTCGATTTTTTATGGAAAGAAAAGCTTTTCATAAACTAGGTAAACAGTTTCCTTTTGAACTCATCATATCGAAACGGAGTACACAATCAGAATAATTCGGCGTCAGAGTATAGACAGTGACTGAATGACTTTTTGCACAATTTGGACTGTTCAGATTTTCGATATGACTACTTGTCTAGGATAAGATACGATTTGAAATTTTTAAACGGCCCAAATAGGATTCGATGGCTACAGTACCAAATAGAAAACGAAAAGACAGCGGTGGATTCATTGATTGACAAAAGACAGCGGGCGCCGGCAGTCGTACAACTAATCAGCATTTTATTTTCAGATACAATTCTAAATTCTTACTCTCCAACAGGACAGGAGGAAGGTAACGTTTTGCACCCTCTCCGTCAATATCAGAAACTGGAGCCGGTTTCAAAGGATCTTCCTCGGTTTCATTCGATTCTCCATCTGTAAAAAATAATCGTAAATATATTTTGCATTAGAATTAGGTGAGAGGGCAAAATTGAAGTCCGTGTAAATGTCTAGACTTTTAATCCTACAAGCAAAATAACTGAGCACACTGTAAAAACAAAAACTCTACATTGGTAACAGCATACTACAAAGCGTAAATAATCCTAGACAAACCATTATCATTAGAATTAAGAATAACGTAAAGAGATTAGGGTTGTATAATATACAAATGGAATAAAATAATTATCATAATACATATATTTATTTAAATTATATATGCATACTGCATAATTTTTCACAAAATTACTATGTGAACTGATGACATCCAAGCACAGTGCACAATCAGAATCATTTGGTGTCAGATTATATACAGTACATTTTTGTTCAATTTGGGCTATTCAGATTTTCGATGCGACTACTTGTCTAAGAGGAGATATAGGATTCAAAATTTTGTAAATGGCCAAATAGGATTTGGAGGTCACAGTTCAATTCAATTCACTTCAATTCACATTTTATTAAAGTGCCAATCAGTGCTACAGTACCAACTACAAAAGCAAACAGCTGACAGCTGTACAACTACTAAATTGTCATTCATTTTCTTGAAAATAGTAACGTCACTCCACATCCAGGACACATTTGAACTTTGTAATTTGCCAATCAAAATGGTTCGCAAAAAGCTCCAAGGCGAATTCTTAGAACCGAGCTTAGTATTCCTGGTTTTCTGACAAAAACGCTAAGAAAAACTAGTTTTCTCCAGTGAAGATACACTGGTTATAAATGTCATTCAAAGGATCAAATGTGGAAATAATAATGCCACGTATTTGAGCGAGTAAGTTAATTTTTTCAGATCTTCCCTCCCAAGGAGAGCTGATGGAATAACTCCTGGTCGCATACATTGACCATATTGAAAATGGTTGAAATTGGTCGACGGTTCAACGAGATGTCTCGCGCTCACTTATTATTTTGTTCATTTAATAGTACAATAGAAAAATATAAATATGTAAGTAATGATTAATAATCTGTAAATGCAACACAATTCTAAATTCTTACCCTCCGACAGAGCAGAAAGGTGGTAACTTTTTTCACACTCTTCGTCCACATCCACAAACCAACCAACTTCCAATGTTCCATCCGGTTTCAAAGGATCTACGTCCATTTCACCCAATTCACCATCTGGAAAAAACAATCGTACTTGTTATTTGTAGTAGGATTAGGATCACGCTCAAATTATAATTTCGTTTCAGTGGTCATAAAAGAAAATTAGGAACTTGTGCATAAACTAAGCAAATGTCACAATGTGATGCAACTTACCATCCAAGTCCATTTGAAGAGCCAAAAAACAGTTACATTAGTTTCCTCTTTGATGTCTTCAACTTTTATTTCCTCCGCCAACAAATATCTATCAGAAGCAAGTCTGAAAATGCGGTCGTTTATTTCCAGAGAAGACTTTTCTATCATTTCTTCTAACATTTTGCTAAGCTGCATCAGCTGTTTGTTGACTTCATGAATTTTTTCTGCCGATGAGAAACATTTCACGCAAAGTTCAGGCAAAGGCTCGTCAGGAAGGATAACCGACTCGGAATGCTGTCCATTGATTTTGTCTTTTAAAAACCTCCGGCTGCATGCAACAATATCTTTGTAATTGTTCGTTTTCAATTCCCAACTGCTTCTTTCAACAGGAGTCAAACAGAATAAACAAGGACCAGTTTTACATGAATAAAATTCGTCCATCGTGTTGTCTATGGCCTTAATTTTTCTGCCTTTGCTTAAAAAAGAGGAAATCAATTAAATTAAAATAATTTTTTCAATTTAATACCGTAATACAATTGATTATTGAAGCATTTTTAATATATTTCGGCCTAAAATATTTTTTAAACATTTTTAACAATGTTAATCATCGATTATTGATAGATGTGATATAATATCACAATATCTAGATGGTGGGCAACAATTACCTAACACCTGCATTTATTATTTGCAAAAAAAAACAAATATATTTACCGGAAGACAGAAAGTGTGTTTACTTAAATAGGTAAACGTTACAGCCAACAACTAAAATTTCAGTTGATTGTTGATATTTTTTTCCATTTTTTTGCATAAATATTTACTGTTTGCTTCTTTGGCTATCTTCCCTTGAAATGTTGAAAATTCGCGCTTTAGAAGTTTCGCGGCCTGAAGCATTAGCTTGCATTCCACACTTTAGCATTTTCCTGTTCATTGCTTAATTTTTGCTTTTGTTTTTGCTTACCTACCAGTTACCAGTGATGTTTTGTATGTAAATTTTGTGGTTTTGAAGTTCAACTAAGGTGTGTAGACAGAAATATGCCCCTGCACCAGGGATGAAAAAAAAATTAAAAAACTTCATTTTCTGTAATTTTTCCTTTTTACTTTGTGCCTATCAAAATGGGATGGGAAAATACGAAACTTTGGATATACCTAACGCAGTAACTAAGTGAACTACGTTAAGTGAAGATCTGTAATAAAAGTGTAGAAATCATCGGATAACAAATGCAAGTGAACGTAAAAATATGCAGCTGGTCGTCTTTTGTGGAAGGCGACCTTCACACTCTTTTGATTTGAATTGATATGAGATTGGGTGTGGTGACTGTCCCAACCAGCTTTTATTATCTATTCAACACTGAGATGTATGTAATTGTGACATTATGTATTTCTAGGAAAAAGATCTTGGAACAGATATCCAACAGGCTAATGGGACTCAAAACAGACAAGATCGACGCACTCATTATTTTTTCACCACACAGTCCGCATTCGGGTTGACAAGTTCATTCCATCAATTACATTACTAATACCAAGATATCAAAGTTTTGACTGGGAAATACTATTAGCGGGAAGTTTTCCATTTCCCAGTGGCAAATTTGGGAAAAAATATTGGGTGACAAATGGAAAATGTGGGATATTATGTAAGCTAAAATACTACCCATAACCCATTACGCTTTGAAGCATTTTAATACTATTTTTTATCTACTTTGGCTTTGACTATTAAGAATTCTGAGGATATCCTCTTCATATTCTACAAATCTTTTATTTAGTTTGTTGGTTATATATGTTTGTTATAATAAATCGATTAAGAAGGATGTACAAACATTGTTTTTGCATCACCTTATATAATTTTCAATTCCAAGAAAACGTAAAAAAACTTTTAAAAACTTTTCTTGATCCATATATACGACGAAAATAATAACAAATTATTATTGAAACAAGAATGTGTAAACCATGTTGTTGAAAATAGTGAAAAAATAACTCAAGTAGGTATCAAAACTTACTCGCCACACGCCCATTACATAATTGTTCATTTCTTGTCCATTTCCCTCATTTATTATTATTTTATACATTTCCCAGGTGTTCAGTTAAAAAAAATGGAGTGGGAATTGGGAATAATCAAAACTTTGCAAGATACTCATATGTAGTAGCACAAAGAACAATAAATATGACTACGACTACACTACACGTTTTTTTCCTAGCAGTTTTCCTACTGACAAAACAACAAATATGCATGGTCATTTTATTTTCCTGTTTCACTAACACCAAATTAAAGAATAAACTTGTTGGTCAAGGAGCAATGAAAAATCCAGTGGGACTTCTAATGTACATAAACGAGTTTTGCCGGCTCAACTATATTTATGAAAATATCTAATCAGTAATTATTGGAAAATTCCTCATGCATGGTCAATTAAAACAATCCAGAAAAATTATGTGGGTGAGGTTTACGTTATATAAATAGGTGCTCATTCCATTCACCTCATCATCAGTCCAGTCTAAAAGTCCAGACACACAGGTCTACAAATCCCAATCAATATGCTCAAATTTGTAAGTAAAATATTTTTGGAAACTTACTTTGCATTTTTCGCATTGGGACTTAAGGATTTTCCTAGTTTGTGGAAACTTCCTGGTATTTGGGAACATCAAATTTTCAAATTACCAATTTATTGAAAACAGTCTAACGTTTTCGTGGAGGGACTTTATAAATCCATATAACAACTGGAAAAGTCACGAGATTTTCTTATGGGAACTTCCAAATTTCAAATATTTAATGAAAACAGTCCAACGTTTTCTTAGAAAGGCTTTATAAATGCATATAATAATTGGAAAATTCACGAAATTTTCTTATGGGAACTTCAAAATTTTAAATATTAATTGGGAACACCCGAAGATATTCTTATTCCAAATTTCATTTATTGGAAGCCCCACGAGATTTTCTTTGGATAAATATTTGTTTAAATTTTTTTATATGGGATTTTAAAAAATAAAAATGTTTGTGATTAATTTCGGAGGTTTTTCGTGTGGGAATTTTGATCTTGTATAATTTTTTCATATGTTTTAAAGGGAAAGTCGAATGTTAAAAGAGTTTGTTATTTTTAGGTCGTTATCGCTGCTTGCCTCGTGGCATCCTCCCAAGCCAAAAACCTCGTCGGAATTGGAAGCTTTGCTTCTTCCCCTGCCTTGGGAGCCCCCCTTTTGGAAAGCGTTACCTACACGGTCCCTGAAATTTCTGTCGCAAAGCAGCCAATTGTTGTCGAACTACCTGAAATTCTATACACTGCCGTTCCAACCTTTGTCCAACGACCGCAGGCTCCAACATGTCAATCACATTGTGAGTCCCACTGTCAAAAGAAAGTTTGTCAGCCACAATGTGAGAAAAATTGTCGGTCACTTATCGGACAACCTGAAATCCGACATGCAGCCGTCCCAACCTTTGTCCAACGTCCACAGGCTCCAACATGTCAGTCACATTGTGAGTCCCACTGTCAGGTGAAAGTTTGTCAGCCGCAATGTGAGAAAAATTGTCGGTCACCATTGCTCAACCCGTTGTCCAACAAGTAATGCAACCATACGTCGTTCAACAAAATGTTGCTCAGCCTCAAAAAGAAGCGTCGTCGCTGCACAATTATAATCCATTTGAATATTTTTAATTATTCTGATTATGTGTAAAATAATCGTGTCCAGATTATTTTCTGTCTTATATTACAATTAACAAATTATAATCTTAAAAATACATTGTTCTCGCGACAAACACCTGAGACTTAGCAAAAAATATTTGCATTACAAGCATAGGCGTATAAAGAACCGAGTTTCGGGGGGGCTGAGATGTTATATAGGCATATATATGACACATATTCGCGCGAAGCGCGAAAAATTTAGGTCTTTTTTGTCAAATATGAGTCAAAAATGGCCTAAAAATAGCATATCTTATTTCATAGCATTCAAAATTCACGTCTCGCTCAAGGATGGCTTCTCTCATAAAGTCATAATCATAATTGTGCATTTTTTCCTTCTTCAGTATAGTATGACTTAGTCTTTTGTTTGTAGGGCTATGGCCTTTCGGTGCAAAATAAACTTTTATGTACTACTTAGCTAAGCTATAGGAATATGCCTCAAGTAGGTAAGTCACTTAAAATCATCAAAGAAAGTGGTTGACCAGATCACCAGAGTAAACTCGCAGAACAGATTACCAGGATAAGCTAGTTAAAGAGATAACCTTTGCTCACCAGATTTTAAACAAAACTCGTATTTTTCTATCAGTGTAAGCTTTGTGATCCAAATCACATTTTTGTCTCCTTTTCCATCAAAAGCATGAAGATTAAACAGTGCTGAATCGAGAACTGACCTGAATAGTGAACGTAACAGAAGACTGCTGAAATTAATATGACAAGGACGTCGCATAGGTACCTACTGGGTATTCGTCTTATCTGTTTCAGTCTGGCTAAACTCATAATAATCCCTATAAATGCTAAATGTGCTTGCTGGGTGTCTACGCTTACAATAACCATTATATCTAAAGGAAAGCATTACTTATTTCCACGAAAATTCCACGTGTGTATTTTTATAAATGTCGCAGTTGATTGTGTGAAATGAGTATATGACGGTCATCTGCAATGAAGATTAAAATATTAAACAATTGAGTTTTTACTGTGAAATCCCCAAGTGATGCACAAATAAATGTAATTTGATATTAGTGCACTATAAAACTTATCTGGGTAATTAGTTTTATCACATAATAGTTGCAACACCAAAGATAGTCAATGATTTCACTTGGGCAGTACCTAGGGGAGCGGGAGAGGCACCTCTGTTCGATCATTTTTTCCTTAGTGAATATTAATAATTTATTCAATGAAAATATAGTGATTTATTGATGCCATTAGAAGACTCAGATCGTATTTGGCTAGAAGTACATATGGTTATACTCATCATTTATCATCAGAGTATCGAGTGTGCCGTAAATGCCGCCTGCCGTAAATT
>JABASI010002064.1:0-21277 GCA_019776505.1 Tomocerus nigrus
TAAGCATTTATAAGCATAATAAAACTGAAAATATATGCTCCTTAGGATGTGAAACGGAAAGATCTGAGTTCTCAGGAAGATCGGAATCAACGTATAGAATAAGCATTTGCCTGCTTATCCTTGCTGTAATAATAATATAATAATTATAATTAATTAATATTATAATTAACTATGATTCAATTACCCATAGCCCATAAGCAAGCACAAAGAGAACTTCTTTCGTAGTGCATACTATACTCTGGACAGCCAACAGAAGGCGAATGGTTGAAATGCGGTTGGCGGGGACTTGGAACGTGGAAGATATTTCTAAAAAAAAATCCTAAAAGAAAAATTCAAGAATTTTGAAGTTGGAAGTTGATTCGAAAAGAAGTCATTGTCATTATAATAAAATAATATTATTATCATCGACCTTTCGTAGTAAACATGATATAATTTTTGGTTTTCTGCATCGCATAATCATAATTTAAAATGAGTCAGGATAATATTAATTCAAGTGTTTATAGTTTTTCAACTTCCGGACCTAATCCAAACGTTCAGGAAAACTATCACTATCATTATCATTTCTCAAATTACCATCCAGCTGATCTCTTTCATACAAGTAAGCTTATAAAGAACAAATAAAACGTTGATAGCATTGAACATTGATACGATCGTATCTTATCTTTAAATATTGAATAAAAGTCTACTTAAACATTTAAAGTCTGCAAGCAAAGTGCAAGTGAGGACGAAAAGGCATAAGACATGTCAATTTGCACATTGTAGTGACCAATTAATTTTATCCTTTGCCCTTTGTATATTTATAGATCCTCAAAATTGCAATACGCCATCGCAGGATTCTTTTCCTTACCTAGCAAACTATCAAATACCACCGCAGACTCAATTTCCAATAACTGACTTTGAGGATGGTGTTGATGTGCCATTACCCAAAACAAATGTCATAATGAGCGGTGATACCGGCTCCCCTTCGTTTACTCCCAACGATCAAGTTCCGGTTCGTAAGTCCCATGCCTTCTCTTCAGCAATAAATCAACAGCAAGGTGAAACCAAAATTATTTTATTTTGAAAGCACTTAAGTAATTTTTAGAAACAGTCTTTTTGTGGTTTAAACATTGTTGTAAAGAAGTTTTATTTTTCTTTCTCAAGATAAAGAAACTCAAAGTGATACAAGCAAAGTAGCAAGGCTTATCCAACAAACTGGCCAGTCGTCCAAGAATAATTCCAATCTGTCCCGAATAGTGGATGCACAAAGGAATCTCTTCCACATGGAACATGACAAAAATCGTGGTAAGTATTTTGGAATATAATTTTCATTTTCAATTAGCGAATTGTACTTATTTTATATATTATGCTGTTATTTATTTAGAACTTTCTCGTACTAATCATAATCAAACAGTGTGATTTCAATATTTGAAAGAAATCTATTAAAAGAAATAATTATATTTTAGATGATGAATTGGGTGCTTGCAAACCTGGAAACACGTTTATGAAGTATAAGCTTAACGACAATCTGTACAAATCGGCGAGTTTTAAAATAGATGTCAAAGAAATTGTATCCTTTGGACAAGAATTGAAAGACAAAAAATGGGGATTTGGCCAAGTTATGGCTGACTTTTCAGGGAAAATCGATAAGTGGATGCGGACAAAGCCTAAGGAAGAGGAGATAATTGCTCTCGCAAAATCTGCAGTTCTTATTGTACATAATTTTGGCCGACAGGGTATAAAATCTTTGACTGGAATTCTCAACAAAAGACTGGTATGTAAAATAGGGGAGGGACTCGAGGGACTATATTAATACTTATTGTGCTAGATGCGACTTTTATGTATTTTATGGAAATGTCATTGCATTCCAAACACAAAAGAATGCACTGTAATTTCTGTAAGCCTACGTTTTATTGTGGGAGAAATCATTGAATTTAATTATATTTTTATTTTTATTTTAGAAAGAAAGTGAGAATAGGTTAAATACCCGAATGCGAGTTTTATATTTAACCTATTTGATAATGGTATTCGAGAAGGCCAATTACCCAAACAAACTAACCTTGTCCATCACTGAAAGCATTGAACTGATGCTTAGCGATTCAAAAACTGACGTATTTAGAAAATTGGTTCAAGTGGTTAGTAAGAATTATTTCATTTTATAAAAATGAGTTGATTTTATATCTAATCTACAGTAACTCATTTCCAATCTGTATTTTAATGATGGAACGTTAGCAATAGACATAATATTTTGTACCATGTAAATAATTAATATTCAATCATAACTTATTGTTATATCATTATGTATTCAGGCTCCAAAAGAACAAAAACAAGAACTGCATTCCCTTAGAAGTCGATGGGAGCCTTATTTTTCTCGAAAAGCTCTAGCCAATATTGACAGAAAAGATTTCTGGATTCATCAAAATGGTAATTGTTATTTGCGTTCCGTTTTATATTATGTAGTGCAAAGCAAAATAAATAATGCTCAATATATTCTTAAAATAATGTAGTTATGTGTAGGTATGTCTTTTATTTACGTGTTACTTACTTTTTTAGTATTCCGAAGCAAAAATGAGGAAAGCAATCAGACTCTCCGAAAACAAAATGGACTTTCTATCCACCAGCAAAATAACCAAGCGGTCAACCAACAAGATACCCAACCTGCTGCCCACCAGAAAAATACGCGAACAGCAGCCGACCAACAAAATGACCGAATAGCTCACCAGCAAAATATCCGAATAGCCGATCAGCAAAATAGTCAAACGGTAAACCAGAAAAATTCACGAATAGCTCACCAGCAAAATACCCGAATAGCCGATCAACAAAATAGCCAAACGGTAAATACCCGAAGTCAAAATAATTTCCGAATAGCTCACCAGCAAAATACCCGAATAGCCGATCAACAAAATAGCCAAACGGTAAATACCCGAAGTCAAAATAATTTCCGAATAGGTCACCAGCAAAATATCCGAACAACCCATCAACAAAATAATCAAACGGTAAATACCCGAAGTCAGAACAATACTCGAATAGCTCACCAGCAAAATAGCCAAGCCGTCAACGAGCAAAATAACCGAATAGTTCACCAGAAAAATAACCGAACAGATTGCACCGAAAGGAGCCACTCAATCAGTCGTCATAGTTCTCTGCCAATAGGACAGCGAAATAATGAGTCAGCCTACCCAGAAATTAATCTGCGAAACAGCCAGGAAATTAACAAATCAATCCCCCTGGTAAGCAAACAACCAACTGACCAGCAAGCTACGCAACTAAACTGTCGGCAAAATAATCAAACGGTCGACCACCAATGTCGTCCATCCACCCTCCACCGGAATGGTCAACAAACCAACGGGCACAGTAAACTGATTAACCGTCCAAATGAAAATGCTAATTCTTCATTGCAAAAAAATTACGACACCCAGACTGCTGCAACTACAAATAATTGCGAAGTAGATGTAGACCAAACTAAAGAGACAATTGAAATGATTATTGGTAAGATTTTTCCTTGTAATATTTGGTATGTTAAGCTTTAATTATTTTAGATATTGTACAAATGTATATACTTTTTAAACGCTTGTGATATAGATATTTGAATTATTTAAATTACTCGATACACCTGCATTTCTTATCAAGGACAAGGTTAAAAACAATTTTGAGGCTCAGCAAATAAATATAAACAAACGATTTTTTCTATCTTTCAGAAAAGTTCCTCAAAGCCGATGGTATGATCGAATTTCCAATAGAAGAGAAAACTAAACGACAATTAACTGATAAATATTCTGTTGCAAAACCATCCAGTAAGGATACGGTGTACTTGTATGGAAAAGTCATCGAGTTCAACATGATACACATTCATAGTGCCATAATAAGTTTGCTTTTAACAATGGAAAAAGAAAAGTTTGTTGATATAGCGAAAGAGGCATTTTTCATTGAAAATGTGTTTGGAAACGACAAAACGGTGGCTGTGGCTGATTTACTCACAGCAAGAATGGTACGCTGGCATTTACACCTTATTTTTTTAATTAGTAATATATAATTAAAATTATTTTGAAAGTTTGTGCGTATAAAATCGATTGCTTTTATTCTGAGAGACTTACATTTTACCTTTTGCTAGGCTGGGCGGAGCAACCCCAACGGAAGGCATAATGCTAAGGAGCTTTCGGTGGAATCTCGACTGATAGCTGTATTTTTGATACACATAATTTTGTGCGCGGAGGCCATCCAGTCATTACATATTTTTAAGCCGAAAGTAATAAGACCCTACAGTAAAGCTTTTGCTACGGAAATCTTCGTAAATAGCTTCAGAGATTTAGTTATTCTCCAGGGAGATGTAATTTTTCATTTACTTTTATAACGCTTATTTTAATGGTGTACTAAATATTTTTGAATGTCTGTTGTGCAAAAAAAAATAACTAGTTGCAATTTGTATCAAAATATTTTTGTCATATTTAGAAGGGTAACAGACGCAAATTGTTTCATTGGATGAGACTGATATGGACTTCGTGCCTTCCTGACGAATACCTTCTTAAAATAGACGATAACAAATTTTGGGTATCTTCAGGAATTCAAGAGAGCTGTAAGCTAACTCATCCAATATTTTTTATTCTATTGATCTTATTTAGTATTCCATGATTTCATCATTTATTGTGTAAGCATATCAAACAATTTGTCTACGTATTTTTCTTACTTATTTAGCACTACCTACGTATTTACACCTGAAAAAGAGAGTTGTGATTGAAATTCCCGATGACGATAATGAAGAAATAGCAATTATTGCCCAAATTGACAAAAGCAAGGTGCAAGAGAACGTTGCCACGGTCGTTCTTCATTCAAGTGATGATGAAGATGACAGCGACATAGAAGAAATAAAAGTACAAACACAACATTCGGCTGCCTTAGTTAATTCCGCAAACTTTTGCGAATCCGGCATTAATTACGTGACAAATGATGGAACGGAAACAAATGGTACTTTATTTACAAACTATATATAAATTGGTACATAACTAGTGTCCAAGTAGGAATGAATGTAATATGATATAATGAAACCATATATTATACGATATTCATTTTTAATAATATGCCAGTTAAGAGTTACACTTTAAAGGAAACATTTTCATCGCCTATTCCTATCAATGCTAATCTATGGTTATATAGTTGATGTATTAAATTTTCTTTTTATTTATAGCTAATAGGGAGAAAGATTATGAGAAGGTGTTCCGTCAATATAGAAATAATTGGTGGCCCAATTGGTTTACTATGGATCCAAATTCCATCGCAAGACTTAAAGAAAAATATTGTTTCCAAAAGGGACCATTTAATGATCTAATTTTGGCTTTAAGTACCTTTCGCCAAACTGTTTATGATATATTCTTATCGGTGGATGAAGAAAGATTTATAGATGCCGCAAAAGAAGCATTCACAATCCAATCTCATTTTGGAAATAATTCCATTGATCTTGTTGCTTCCTTTCTGGTCGAAACATTGACGGTATAGATAAATATATTTTAATCAAGTAGGATCTATTACTTTTTTAATCATACATCCAAAAGTAATGCATTTTTAAATGCAATATTTGTGTGAAGGGTGGAAACTATTTTAAAATACCAATTACTAGCAAGAAAATGTTTAATATTTCAGAAAGGATTCAACTTTTACAATACATCGGTATCGATCATGTGTTCTCGACTCGTGGCTCTCGTTCTGATTCACATAATTATCGCCGTTGAAAACATCGAGCCTGAAATAGTGCCAAATGCAACTCAAAAGTTGTATTTTAACGCATTCAAAGATCGACAAGTTGTTTCATGTGCTGCAGATGCTGAGAAAGATTTTAATGATGTAACCAAATTTTATTTTTAAAATTCACTATTAGTATTTTGCACATACTTATAGCATGATTTTTAAATTATAAGTTTTGCCGTCAATGTCAAATAGTCTTTCATTCAACTTTATTTGTTTACTACTGCATTTTTAACTTCTAATCTGTGAATCTACCAATTAAAAGCTGATTAATTGAAATGTTATTATTGTAGAGATATTGAATCTACGAATCCCATATTATATTGTAATTTTTATTATTCACTCCTTGTCTTATTTTTTTGTCAGGATGAATTTCGAGACAAACTACGATTTTTAGTTCTTACATGGAGAGCTGATGGAGAGAAAAGCACCAGTTGTGCTGATGTTAACGAGGTGTACAAGAAAAACTGCTTCATGGAGGCTGCTCATATAATAAACCTAATTAAGGTAGACGTTTTATTTTATATAAGTATTTACATATTCGAATTTGCACCTTATGACTTACCTTTTTTCTAAAATTTTTTTTACAGTATATCAAAGGAAAATATGAAGGAAATAGAAATCTGTTCAAGTTACCACCAACAAATAATGCGTTAGTTAATTGTGCCTACAATTACAATTATATTTACTTGTTTATATTCAAGCTACTTTATTATTGAAACTAATAGCCGTTTTTTAAGCAGAGGAGTTGAAAAAAGAAAGATAGAGGAGGTACTTATTGACTGCGAGGAGACTGATGTAGAGATAATAAAGACTGATAATGTAAATCTAAGAACAAGTGATACAAGGCAAGAAAGGCTTGCACCTGAGTGTTTTCAATACACCCAACTAAAGACAATTGTCAACGGATTTGGAAATAATCAAAATATTGGCGGATCATTGGCTAAAAGAGTTAAATATAAGACATCGGCTGATAATCATGCAATTATACCGGTAACACCCCATTAATCTGTCTATGCATTAATTAAAGTTATTGGCTCAATTAATTAATTTAATTTGCTCTTATTTGTTTTGTAGATACCATCTTCCCTTGATTGCCCGGGAAATACAGCAGAGGATGTCAACGAAATTCAAGTGATTGAAGATGTCAATAGTGACGAGTTTGTTAATAGTTTGTTAACAGGCAATTTGGAAATCGTCTTTACTAATAAAGGAGCCCAAATTAAGAAAATGGGACCTGTTTAACTTTCGTGATTATCCTATGTAGATTTCGAGATTGAACTTGAACTATTTATATAAGTACCTAGGTATGTATATTTAAAGTAGCATAATTGTAGTATTTCATTAAAATTCCAAGTTTACATGAAGCCAGTACAATAAAGTTACGTATTATAGTGAACATTATAATTATGAATATCAACTTTAAATATTCTCCATTATAATATGGTAAATTTATACTCAAAATCAGAAAAGTATTAACTATGCATGTTTCAGAGAAATCTCTGTTTAAAAGAATGCTAAAATTTTGTGATGTAATAAATATTAGATTTAACGTTTACCAATTAATTTAATAATGCCTTTTGCTATTTCTGCATACCACTACCATATATCAGCGACCTGTTAGTTTTCACACATATGCTTTTACATCAAAAATATGATCTAACTACATTCTGCTTGATATGATCGATTATAAACTCATTCGGAAAAGAAAATTAACTTATGGTTAGTGCTAGAATTTATGTAAGCCTTATCAAAAGTGGAAACGATAAACTCAAACTCAAAAGCGGGGAGAGGGTATGCCCCCTAGTTTTGGGAACCTTAGAGGCGAACAAGTTAGGATTTTTCCTCAGATCATAGCCACTTTTAATAGCGCTTACACTTTTGCTCTTCCTAAATAAATATGATCGAGCTTTACCTAGCTACATAGGTGCAAGGTACAATGCATTGCAATTTGCAAATATAGAATAGTTTATATATATAATTAAAATGGCAATACATTTACATACCTAATAAAATAGCGAAGTATACTACCATGCAAAAGAATATTGAGATTGAGACGGTGGTGTACAATGGTATTCTTGAAAGCTGTAGACAGTGTTGGACCCAATGCCGCGAGTTATGACTTGTTTGTGATATAAATAACATTAAAATTTGACTAGTAAAATTGTGTACGGTTGAAAGAGTTTTACTATCGAATCGAGATCGAAATGATCGAATCGAAATAAGTTTCGAAGATTCTTGAAAGGAAATAATGTAGGTAGCACTGGTAGTAGTTATTTATACAGAAATACTACATTTGCAGGTAAGCAGTTAAAATTCAAAACATTTTCTCATACACAGTCAAAATATTTAATATTTGTTTGTATTTGTTTTTATTGGAAAGTATATTTCATGTTTTTATCTTTATTAGCATTTTAAAGAAATATATGGCTCTTATAATGTCCCGGTTATTGTTATTGGTTATCTGTTATCTTTTCAGATACTGCCTGGTGCCTGGGAGAAGTCTGACGCCAGACGCCGGAGATTGTTCATTGTTTAATTGTTATCGATTTGTAAGTCATCAGTCATTCATATACATATATGATATAAGTATATAATTAATAAAGTAATGTACTTGAAAACGCGCCTCCAGAAAATGTTTTTCGGCCCGGTATCCTCAGAGCCTGCCCGCTGCCCAAAAACCCGGTATCCAGGATACCTAATCGAAAACTGCCCAAAAAACCCGGTATCCAGGATACCGAGTGGACAAACTGCCCAAAATCCCGGTATCCTGGATACCGAAAAAAAACTGCCCAAAAAAATTTTTCGGAAAAATACTATTTAAAAAAATCCAGTTTTAATTGGGGAATGGCAAAAAGTGGCATATTCAGCCAGGATTAAAAAAAACTGATTAAGTATGCCGTCCTTTTGCAGAAATTTCACCTAATTTTTTTCTTGCTCAACATTTTGGTTTTTAACAAGCCTGCCCTGCCCTGCCCAGGCTGCCCAAATACCCGGTTGGGCAGGTAGCCCGCTGCCCACGGTATCCCGGATACCGGGGAGGTTTTCCTTGCCTGCCCAGTATCCACAGGATACCGAACATTCTGGAGGTGCGCTTGAAAATACGAATAGTTTAAACCCATTTGGTTTCCAGGAAAATGCATGATATATTTATATTTTTATTTTACCTTTAGTTGAAGAACATCGAATCGTTTAAACACCGAAAGGATTAAGGATGGATTTTCAAAATGGACATGGGGTTGGTAACATCAAAAATGAAATTTGCTCAAACGAAGAAGCGTTGACTCCTTATGTTCAACACATTCCTTTCCACACATCTTATTATGAAGCGACAGTTGAATTCCCCGAAAATAGTATCAAATCAGAAGTATGTGAAACATCTTGTTGGACCGAAGAAACAAATGCAGAGGGTTTTGATGATGGGCCAAATAGTGAGGGTGTTTCTACAAATCAAAAATTAGAAAATAATGACTGCAATAGATTTGTATCTTCGCCGGGATCAATTACAAGTTCAGTGAAAGGGGAATCTTCGACCTACGAGGAAAAAATTAATCAGGCCTGTAACGACAACGACATTCCGAATGTCATGCAAAACAGTTTGCAATGTAAAATATGCAAATATCCATTCGCCCGTCGTGGTTACTTAAAACAACATGAAATATCTTGTGAGAGATTTCATACGTCACCTACCCCTAATATTGGCCAGGAATCAAAATACCAAAAGTCAATGAATGGGAAACAATTCAATCGGTATTGGAATGTCGTAGCTGACGTTGGAGGTCATCAATGTATGATATGCGAGAAGACATACCACCGCTACAATAATATGAAAGAACATGAAAAGTTATGTCTAAAGCGTCTGCAATTATCTGTCAGCAAAATAAGTGGCGAAAATAAAACATCGAATGAAGAATCCACAATAAACGATGATAAAACGAAGCAAAATTGTATGCAATTGAAAGATCCTGATAATTTGATATATGTGCCTAATGAATATCCAAACAAGTTGAAAAACGTAAAACAGGATGCATTGGGTCGATATATATGTAAGATATGCAAGAGAAATTATGAGCCTAAAAATTTTCATCGCCATATGAGAGCATGTGAAAGACGTCTAGAATTGGTAGCAAGAGATGTCAATGAATCGGTGATGGGTAAAAAGTTGTCAATATTACAGTGTCCATTTTGCGACAAAATGTATGAACGCGAATTGGCATTTAATCAGCATGTAGACGAATGTGCCAATTTTAAAGAATTACAAATGAAACGGAAAATGAAAGCAGGAGAATCAGTAGAAGCCACCCCTTCCTGTCCGTCATGGGAAATATGTGACTCCATTCCCACAGAAAATAAACTCATCAAAGTTGAAAGTGACATTCAGGTGCAAACTACAGAAATTTCGACTGATGTCCGCCAGAGTGGCCCCTGTTTAAAATGTACAAACTGCTCACAAAGGTTCCTGGACATAGAGTCACTAGATTCTCACATTGCGACTGCTCACTCTAATGACCGACGACAACCAATAATAAGTGATAGTTCTGAGGATGAGGAAGTAACGAAAGTGAAGAAACTGAAGTGTCCTTTCTGTGGTAAATTATATTATTTAAAAGGGAAAAAATTCTATCGCCAACACAAAGCTTTGTGCAAAAAACTACATTGTAAAAATAAGGACAAAGGAATTAAAACTACAGTAGAAGAAGAATTAAGAAGAATTATGCCTTAATCAACATAAATATATAATTCAAAACTGTGTACTTTTGTACTGTTTGGAAATATTTTGTCTGTCCTTGCATTTTATAAAACTATAGCATGTAATTTATATATTTATAATTCATGCAAAAATAATTTCTTATCAATCTTTTGTAATTTTCAAAGTGAATAGTTGATAATTGTAAATAAAATAAAAAATATTAATATAACCAGTTCATTTTCTAATTATAGAAGGCTATTATTATCATGATTGTAATCGTGGCGGGATTTCGTGATCATAAAGTACTGCACCCCTAAATTCGTGTTACTACTATTGCAAATATTGCAATGCTGCAGCTATACTATCGATATCACGGTCGAAAAATTAACTCATTTTTGCATAAACATCGCAATTTCTGAATGGGGCCAATTTTTGCGACTACTGAAAATATTTTGAAGGGGGACTTTTTTGCATATAAAATGGAAGGAACAAAGCTAAATTGAAGAAAGTAAAATGTTGCGAATAATATAGTTTTGTGCAATTCCGGAAATTTCGCAAATTAATACAAATATTAACTAAGTCCCTCCATGGAGAAAAAAATGCCAAAAAAAATTATCATAGTAATTATTTATGACTTATATTATACTATTATACACTAGTGTATCGGCTCAAATACGATTTAATTAATTATGTAAGTGCCGTATTTAAATAACTGTAATGCTACACTGCTACTGCTGGCTTATCCTGATTTTTTCAATGCATCACTTCACTCGCCATAACCAATAAACCTAGGTAGTTTCCAAACAGCTGTGTCATATTTTCATTCCAATACAAATATTGAACTATAACAGTAATATGCAAATAAGTTAACCTGTTGAACCGATGCATCGCGATGATGACCAGGTTTTCCACCTTTTCAATATCTTACTTTTATAAAGCTCGGTAACCGCACCAGACATCCATCCAAGTGTGCATATGGTGTGCATCAATATTTGCCATTTGCCAATAAAAATAAAGAAACGATGCAAACAGTAGTATTACAATTTTAGTTCTTTAGGTATCGCAACTTCGCAAGTTCGCAACGCAATTGATTAAGATATTTGGGTGGGAGGGATACGGATAATTATAGTTGATAGTTTGCATATGTACAAATATACTAAAATTTAAACAGTGGGCAATCAAATAAAGTTACGTTTTTAGAAAAACTGGCAAATATTTACATTGTTCAAACCGCCGCATGTTTTAGAATTTATTTCTTCGTTACCGAACGCTACATTTGCAGGACTTGGTTATTTTTCTGACAAAAATGATACAAATTCTTCGAAAACGGTTTATCAAATTAATATTCTTATTAGCATTCTTCGTATTTGTTTACATCGTTTTGTTGTTAATTAATTACTTTAATTCAGATAAAATGAAGCCGGAAAGACATATTCGTTTTGTGGAAGATTTTCAAAAAATTGGAAGTGGTTCACACAAGTTATATGTGTACTCTGCTTACTGTGTTGAAAATCCGTAAGATTTTAATGTGATACATTTAAAAAAATAGAATCTGAAATCGCAGAAGTGGCCAACGGACGAAACTTAAAATTGATTTTAGTAGAAACATATTCCCATTTTTATCTTCAACTAAAATTTGCTCTTGGACATATTCACAGAAAAACGGACAGATGTCATGTAATAGTTCTCGGAGGTCTTCTGAAAGATTTCAGGGAATCACTACTGTGCCAATTCTATACAGAAAAAGGCGAACACTTCCACACCGTAAAAGCTGACTTAATGTCTCTGTCGACTGATAACGCTGATCATGATTTGCCATATGTGTACGAGCTTTTGTTTTACTATGAACTAAATAATATTAAGTAAACAAAGAATGTTCGAAATACCATTTACCACATTTAAAGACATTTTTAATTTGTAAACTATAAATACTTCCGTAGGTAACTCAGAATCTAGCGACTGTATTTCAACAAAATTAGTGTCATCTGAAAAGCATCTTTTAGTGACGAGATATAATAATATATAGATATGGTAAAAGGAGTACCACTGCAAGACAGTGGTACTCCTTTCAATACCAATACAATACAATATTCAATACCAATACAATGGTATCAATACCTGGCATAGGGAGGAGCCAAAAAATAATAATCGGGAGAATGAAATTCATGAAGTCAGTTTCTCATATAGATTTGAAAATGTGCAGACAATTTGAGTTTAGGTCACTATTTTCTCTGTAATGTATCCTCTTCGAAATCATGAGCCGTTTCAATTGAAATTATGCAATATGGTTTGTCTGCACAGTCTGCGCACTGTGCACATTTTCAAATTGATACCTAGGGCGTGACGGTGTGAAGAACTTATGAATTCCATGAATTTTCCTAATTTTATTTTTTGGCTTCTCTCTACATCCGGGTTATAGCATTGTGATGGGGTGTGTTCCTTCTTACTGCCATATATCTCACTACAAGATACCTGACCTTTCAGAATACACTAATTTCGTTGAGATACGCAGTTGCCAGTTTTGAGTTATCAAAGGTAAGAGATTCTTCCCTAAAAATACTTCTACATCGTAAACTTTGGATTCTAAAGACACTTAAATTAGTGTAAGCATTTTATGGACTTGAAGCTCTGTTAAATTGGCCACAACTGTAAAATTGATGTATGTATTTGCACTTTCAGGCCGTATTACATCTTTTGCGATACGAATAGAGTAAAAGAACATCACCCAGCTTTTGTATCCATTGTAGAGTTCAAGTCAAAAGAGAATAAGGGAAATCCGACGAATTTTCTAAGAATCAAATACAACGGACATAAAGAAAAATACAAATTCGCCGTATGCGTGCAGCCGACATTCGACTATGACGATTCTTTCCAATTTCTCGAATGGGCTGAATATTATAGGCTGATGGGTGTGGAGAAGTTCACATTGTACAACATTTCCATCGGTCCAAAGACCTCATGCTTAATTAAAAGTTATGGAGAGCTTTTTGAAGTCAAACCCTGGACAAGTCCGTATGAAGATGAAGTAGATATCCGAATTAATGGCCAATTCATTGCATCACACGACTGCCTCACCCGATACAAAGGCGTGGCAGAATATTTGATCATTGTTGACTTGGATGAAATGATAGTCCCAGCACCTTTAATAGGAGAAAATTTTACAGAAATGATGGCCACGTTGCATAATACTTTGCTAATGAAAGATATATCAGTTAATGACGTGTCCGGCTACACATTTACCACGAGATTCTTTTTTGATACCTATGAAGATGACAAAACCATTAAATTCTGGACGATTGACGGTAATAAAAATGCTGAAAATATACTAAAGAAGTTGGCTTTGTCACGGAAGAGTCTCTACACGAAATACACCAATGGTTTTAGGCAAGAATAATTTTATTAGAAAAAGTCTTCAGCATATTTACGAAATATGTCCAAAAGATATGACATTAATATTTCTAAATTTGCAGCCCAAATAAGTACATCGTTGTTCCACATAAAGCGGTTGAGATTGCCGTACATGGTATTCAACAAGGCCCGGGCCAGGCTAGAAGTATTAACGTCCCTTTTGAAATGGGCAACAACCATCATTATCGAAAATGTCGAATTGGCAACAGTGTCCATACTGGTCAAATTAAGCTATGTAGATATGGAAACCGAAGTACTGACAATTCTGCTCAACGTTTTGGGAAAAGAGTGGCAATTAATGCTGCAAATCAGTTGTATAATATTGCTAGGCAATGTCATATTGTTAAAAATTATAATTTCTAAATGATTATATCTGTAATACAAATAAAATCAATATAATATATATATTACATTGTATAATTTATGTATCAATCACTAAAGTTGGCATTGCATTTTATTTCATTAATCAGTAGCATTATAATACCCTGATTGCCCTGTATTTGTAGACAGTAAAAAAATTGAATTATGTTTGTTATTCAATTTTAACGAATGTGAGAAATATTTTTATTTTATTGTTTTCGAAAATTCTGTCAGTGCTAGGGGACAGTGAATCTAGTTCAGCAAAGTTATTTTCACCATCATCAGTTCACTGAATTCGTCGACTTTTATATCAGGTTTCAGATGGTGTCAAAGTATAGTTAATATACCAAATCATACCGGATGACCGGATGATGCCTACTTCGGTAAAATCGCGTCATTTTTATTATTGGCCCCACTAAAGCACCAGATAGTGAGTTAGGCATAACTATCCAAAAATGCCTCAAAAAGTAAGATTAGAAAATCATAAATTGACAAATAATTGGCAATAGAAAATTTGGTAGCCTGTGCCCTTGAGGTACCTCTTCTCAATAGAATTCAGGTGTGCCCACCTCCTATAGCAGAGAATGGAGATACCCCTTCCCGGAGATTAGCGTAATCCATCACTATATCCCTGTTCCCCAACAAGGGGTGAAAGGGGAGATTCAGGGAGAAGAAGATCGTCTCTAGAAAAGAGAAAAGGATATCCGCCTGCAAGAACGAAGGAGTAGTGCAGTAGTTCCCCTCCTTTCAATAGCGTTTTTTTTCCAGAAACTCCTGTTTCGCGGCGTGCTGAGGAACAGGGAGATGAGCATAGATTCCGCTAATATGCGGGATGGCCTATTGGCAAAAGCGATCAGCCAGTTCTACTATTCGTTTAATTAAATTATTATTTTTTATATATTTTATTTTAAATGTATTTATGGCGAGTTTATTAAATTACAAAAACTGTAGTAAAACTGTTCAGAAAAAATATTTCCGCTTGGGGTAATTTGTAATTAGAATGTCTTTGACTGTACAGGTTGGATGTTCTAGCTCTTGATGCTTGTTGAATGTTCTTCGCTCATAGTAGCCTGGGTTGTCTGGACAAAGCTTGCAACGAAATGAGCGATGAAATGTGTGTTTGGTGTTGATATGGAACTGCAAGGAGGTTTCCTGAGCAAAGCCTCGTGTACAGTATTCACAAATAAATGGCTTCTCTTTGTTATGAATATTCATGTGAAGGTGCAGATTCTTTTTGGCAGGGAATTTTTTCGCGCATCCTTCAACCTGTAAAAATTAAAAATTTTTACTCTTTACAACAAATGACAAAAATTGATAATTTTAACTACTACCCCTATGTATAAGTTGTAAAGACTTTACAGAGCAAATCAGGTGAGGATGTTCTGCATTGAAATGAGCTTCCATCTCGTCTTCAGTGTTAAATGTTTTATAGCAAGAACGACAAAAGGTTTTCCCGTTTAAATATTCGTCGGCGTGGTGCCTAATTGAATGTCGATGTACTTCCATGGGCAGATGAAAACACTTTTCGCAATATTGGCAGCTGTACTGAAGTAATTTGGTCTTTTTATTAAATGAAGGATGAATTTTTTCCATATGCAATTGCAAATTGGTAGGCGTTGATGATACATGAGGGCAATGGAAACACGATAGAGCACCCGGATTTTTGTGCTGGATCATATGCGTCGAAATATTGTTAGCTGACATAAGTTTTTCACATACCTTAAATAAAAATTCATGAAAATTAGTAAATTAGATATAATTGTAAACGTTGTTGTATATATACAATAATTTGTCAATAAAATCAATGCACATTGATATACTTTGGAAAGGATATTTTCAAATTATACTTACTGTGCATTTTATTTTCTGTTTTTCATGGACCCACTTAACATGTTTTTTTAGAAAGAACTCACTTCCAAATCGACGTCCACAAATGTCACATAAATGCTTAGGTTCGGAAAGATCAAATTGAATTTTATGTATGGAATGGTGGTCATTGAGCGCCGATTTGGAATGCAATTCATGACAATAATCACAACTGAATTGGGACTCCGAATTGTGACATTTTCTGTGAATGTCAAGATTTTCTTGCAGCACAAACACTCGCTGACAAATGTCACACTGAGGAAAGTTGGAACAATCAATATTTAGTAAATATTTATGCTCATCCTCAAAATGTTTCTTCAATCTTTCTTGATTTGTACTGGAAACAGAGCACTGGTGTGCATCGCAATCATAAAAGAAAAAGATATCCCCATCATTTATTTCTTGTGAATGAAGTGGTGATTTTAAATGGAGGACGAAACTTCTTTTGCCTTTTAACTGAGCGCTACAAAGTTCACAAAAGTAAATTCTAGAATTTTGTTCTGCTTTCGTTTGAGATTTTGAATTGCTTTTATTTTGACCATGCACTTTTCTTTTGTGAAATATCAATGTAGATGAATCCTTGTAACTCTTCCCACACAAATCGCACAAATGGCAAAATATCTTGGACGAACCACATGGAACTTTATGCCTTGGTAAGTGCTCATTCTTTTCTGTTTCTGATTTAAAAACTTGGCAGCAATAATCACAGGCAAATGCTAACCATTCATCTTTATTATTTTCTGACGAATGGGAACTTTTGTGGATTTCTAGATTCCCTTGCATAGTAAACACTCTTTGACAAATGTCACATTCCGGAAATTCAGAGCAGTCTTCCGACAGAAGATCTTTATGGTTTTCTTGAAAATGATTCTTTAGTTGATCTTGAGTGGCACACGCAACTAAGCATTCATTTAAATCACAATAGTAAAACGAAACTGATTCTCCTTCTTGGATTTCTTTGCCCATGTGTCGGGACATTAAATGTTTAATGTAAAATCCTTTTTTCCTGATCATCGTTTCGCAAAAGCCACAATGGTATGTTCTGTTATTTGAAGCAATCTCATTTAATCCTTCTATTGTTGTCTCTTTTCCTTCATAGCCGTGCCGTAACTTCTTATGAGCATTAAGATGCGGATGCTGACGAAACGCCTGACCACATTCCGAACACACATAAGGCCTGTCATCAGCAAATTAAATAAAATTAATACCTATCACATGTTATCTCTGCTGACTCTCACTATGCACATCAGTTACTTTATTTGTGCACATTGAACGTTGCAATTTCTGAACTAGATTGGTTTTTATTTATTGAGTAATTAGAGACATTATGCATTGCAATATATTTTAACATAATACTATTGCTACAATACTAGGTATTTACTTGTGTGAGTCCGCATATGAACCTGAAGTCCATCGGTTCCTCTTACTATCCGTGGACAGTGTGGACACTGATGTAGTTTTCTAACATATCGGGGTTTAACTTGCCTCTCATTTTCGACTTTGCAATTTGAAACTCCAGCGCTGCAAGAGGCCACTTTTCCTTTTGTACGCTTTCGAGTTCTCGTGCGTCTAATATTTTCGTCGTCATCTACGCAAGTGCTAAGTGTATTCAAATTTTCACAGTAATTCAGTCTTGTTCTACGAGATTTTCTTAGTCGGGGTAGTGAGGGACTATTTATCACCGTATTGTCGGGGATATCTTCATAATCTACAATATCATCTGTATATTCAGTGAATTGGTTGGCGTTAGGGAACAGTTCACTGAGTTCACCGTCACCAGAATTTGAGTTTGTTAGTTCACAGAGTTCGTCCTTTATCTCCGGCGCAGATTTATCAAGAAATTCGTTCTTAAATTTCAAATTATCTTCGGAAGGTGAAAATCCAGACTCGGAAATATATTCCTTCCATTCTTATTGAAAAAAATTTATTATAAAATTTTAATATGTCTCATGAAATATTGTTTGCCATCAGACAATATTAAGAACCCCGTTTTAAATCTAAATCCTTTAATTACTTTTACCTCCCTACACGATTATTTTATTATTTCCCTAAATATTTTTTTATTAAAAGTTAAATTATATTTTGGCCATTGTCAATTGCAAGATTCTCCAAGTTAAAAGTTAAAGAAAATAATATAGGTTAGGTACATATTGCAATTGCAAAGTATTCAAGGATTATATTATGTCTATAATGTATAGAATATTAATAATTTGTAATGTAAGACCCTTACTACTAATTATGATATCCGTCAACTTCTTATCTCCTGAATTAAATTTATCCGAAATGGAATTTCGTCTGAAGTAAACAGTGACGATATCTTGAAGCAAGGCTTCTTTTAGAGATGAATAGCTGATCTGAAGATCAAGCAGTTGATTATGCAGTCGCATCAATTCCTTGACTCTTGTAGTCGTACACTTTTTACAGAAAGGAAATCCAATATATTCGAAACAACTGACTGGTATGGAAAGCACTTTGCATAAAAATAATCGTAACTCCCTCAATTCGTCTTCCGGTGCCGTCCAATCTAAAGTTGGTTGACGACTACTTCGACTAGACCCAGCCAAAATTTTATCTTCACAAATAATGCAAATATTTTCCACGTTATCCATGAGATAATGAAATATTGATTTTTTCAGTTTTTCAATCCGTCATCTGTCTTAAATCTTCGGACATCGGATACTACGATCTAACCCGGCAGCTGGATCACTGCTAACTGCAAAGCAAAATATAAAAATGAAAAGTGAACAGTCAACAACAGTGAACGTTTTATTTCGTTATTGTGACGTTATTTTCTTATTATTATGTCTATTTTCTACATATCGGATAATTTTATAGTTACGAGATCACGACAAATGGTACACGTCACACGTTTATGAAATGAACATAATATTATGACAATCAGAATCACATATGACATAATAATATAATTATTTAGTAGGTAATTAATTATGACTTTTTACAACTTACTAATTCGTATTGGTAGTCCAATATACTAAATCGACGCTACCCAAAAAGGCGAAGGTCCTTGGCTAAACTGCAGTTAAAATATCGTCAATTGTTTTATCAATTATATTACATTTTTCGAATTCGGGAGACATTTCATAAAATTAGGTAAATGCTTATCTCGCTTCAAATTAGCTTCAAATGTTTATCCATAAGCAAATAATTCTTTTATTTGTATATTTACAATTTAGGCGGCTTTCAAGATCAACTTAGCAGGGGCACTGTAAGACAAAACGCGATGCAGCGATGATGATACGATGGTCCCACCTCCCACGCCCACCCCGCCCATTATCAGAGTACCGGTACCTTCTAAACTTCTAACGCAGTTGCTCTGTATGCTTTTATAATATCTATCTGCCTGTCCGTCCGCCCGTCCCTACTCACGATAACTTTAGAACGTATTTTCCGACCCCAAATTGACTTTCAAAACTATCTCCCCAATAATAAAGTTATATTGTTTATAATAATATAAAAATATGTAAACAAAATGTTAGCAACCCAATTGCCGTTTTTCATTTCTTATCAATTTATTTTGCCATCCAGGCAGTTGCCATTCAGACAACAGATTGAATTTTGTTCTACGTTTACTTTGAATTCTCCAGTTACAGGATACTTGACGCTTGCAAAACAAAGATGACTAGATGACTGAAAATCAAAAACTTGACATAAATTAATAGCAGATAGCATTTGTTGTGCAGAAAGAAAGTAAATACGAAATGATTTAAACATCTCAAGGATAATAATTACTAATTCGGGTGTCAGTTGAATTATTGCTAATGTACTTTAAGGCAGTGTCATAATTTATTTTATTTCAATAAGTTCGTAATTCTAATTAATTAACAGACATGTTATTAGTTTACAGCAAATGACCATTACATATGTTCATTAAAAACTGGAAAATTACAGGAAACAAAATAACTCAATCCCATTGTAGATTATTAATGAGTCCATATAATGCAAACAGCTAAACAGCTATGATATGGGTACTACGTGCTATGTAATTATTTTATGGCAAGCACAAACTAATCTTAGCCAAATGATTCCAGCGAACGTAAATAATCATCGTAGAAATGTGTGACCGTCCTTTTCTCTCGAATTTTGTCAACCTTTTTATAATGCGTTGAGTAGACAGTGTAATCTCCACAATATCCAACCACTTGGCGTAATTCGCTAATCATTCCCGCGGGCACAGAAAATTCAGCCGACGACGTCGTTTGTTCTGTAAAACTTTCGGAAGATTCGGTAGTCCACTCAAAACCAGTTCTTTGACTCGTGCTCAAACTAGCGCTGAAGGAGGCTTGCAACGCCTTGAACTGGGCTCCAATTGACATTCCTATCTGAGTAGAAATTTCATTCTCTATCGATCCTTTCTGTCCGGAGGTTTTTCCTTTCGTCACACCCCGAGTTTTGCTGTAGGTACATGAAATGGGTGCAAGTCCTTTGCTATTGTCACAGGAAATGACAACTATCCATTTGTCACTTGGCGCACAAGTCTCGGCTTCACTTGGAATATCACAGCACGCCATATCCACGTTGTTCAGAGATGTATCATCTTTTCCTGGAACAATAATATCCTAATTCTATTTAAAGGTTCAAGAAATAAATCTTAAAAAATATTTTTAAAGAACTTTCACAATTAATTTTCCAAGTTGAAAGTTGATTACTATGGAAAGGAAATCAGACAAGTAACCGCGTTATAGCAACAAATTGCTAATTCTCAACTCAAATAAATATCTGTAGGTACACGCGTACACGTACACGGTACACGTACATTAATAATGTAATTAGTTGTGCAATAAAAATTAGGATAAATGAAAAGACGAACCAACTCCCAAATCATCTTCAACTTCCGTTCGAATGCCACAAACAGCTTGTTTAGGAAAACACTTTTGCTTGTGAGTCCAGGAACCCCAGGATAATCCATCACCTTCAATTCCTTCATTTGCGGCCTTGGAATCCGTTCCAGCACAGAATACTCTTAAATTGTTGGCTGCAGTGTCATCTTCACTGGTTCCAGCATCACCTTCGGATCTTAATTGGAATCCTGTGATGATGCCTGTGTGGCAATCGAAAACAGTTCCCCATTTTCCAAACGCCCCGACTTTACTTGTAATCCGGGTGTCCCTTGAACGCCCTCCCATTTTGTTGCAGAATAATGCAATTCCATTTAATGCAGTGTCGTCTTTTTTCATTCCCGCCCCAACAAACCCCTCGACTTTTAACTGAAAGGCTGTC
>JABASI010002065.1:0-21277 GCA_019776505.1 Tomocerus nigrus
AATTAGACTATTTAGCGTGGGCATGTATATTCTGCCTTGGCTACTGGGAGCCTTGTATCTTCGGCTTCGGCTACGCTGCATCTTCGACTTCGGCTTCCCTAGTGTGCTACGAAAGTGTGCTAGGATATAACATGTTATATCCTAGCACAGTGCGCTACAGAAGTGTGCTAGGATATAACGGGCGTCGATATGATAACAAATTAATTTATCAAACGTAAAAGGAATGTAATGTAATAGTAATTAGGATTATCAATATCAGGATTGCTCACTTAAGTTTCAACAATGCCAAACAAGAAGTACGATGTAGAATTACGATTTTACGGTGACACACACACTCGGCCGCTTCTCTTTCAGTCTCGCCCTCTTTTATTTATCTTTCGTGTATCTACTGCGGCTTCTGAGTAGCAATGCTAATCAAGATTATCTCATATAGTTTTCTCGTACTGTTGTAAATCTGCAAACAACCGGTATGTATGCAATTTGCAACTGAGTAACATTTTTATTATATTATTCTGTATAGCCACCCTATTAACAGCAACAATAGTAAGTTCAACAATTAGAATATCACAGGCTACACTTATTTAACGAAGTCGAATGACAGTTTATTAAGCTGTGTAATAAATACGCACTAAAATAGGTATGGATGATTTATGTTTACGAAGAATGTCTCTTGTAAACAACAGTAACGGTGTGTATGGCTAGTTTTTATGCGTATCTATATGCTGTAATGCACATCTCTCGTCAATAATTCATATACGCTAAGATATCTCTATGAAATTCACTATTTATTACCTTGAGATGTTTGCACCTCATTATCACAACAAGCATGCAACTATTTCGTAATAGCTATGGATAGTTTAATTGTCTCATTACAGTTTTACAATGCATATACAGCACAATGTATTCAATTCAACAATAATTATTTCCAATCCTAAGTGTAACTAATAAGACAGCTATAGTAAAAAGAAATGCAGTAAAGCACACTTTATTCATTCTGTACAATGTAGAGTTATCATAGAAATACGAAAAGAGAGTAGTGTGCCCATTTTTATTGCGACGATGCACATTGTGTACATGTATTCAGTAACGTTTTTCTTAATGACACACTTGTAAAAGGACAAAAATAATATTTGAATGATGAGCACCAGAGTAGCACTATTCTATACGAAAGCATATCAATTTAATGCGTGCCTTGCATCTGTAATAATTTTTACGACAGAATTGTGAGCATAGGCAGTGTGGGTACTTGAGGATAATAATATATTAGGGATGAATCGTAAATGATCTGCCTTTATTTTGGAATAATTTAAAAAATTGCAGGCAAAATCATTTTTTAAAAGTGAAAGAATTGCCCAAAGCGTATAAGGATCCCTTCTTGAAAGGTCTACAAGCATATTATAATGCAATAAAACAGTCGTGTAGCATATAATTTTATTTGATCTTCTCCTTGAATGCCATTGAAATTAAAAGTGATGTAGAATAGCGTTGATCCTGAAGCGAGATTAAATTATTGAGATTACTTTCCATGGACTTCCTTTGCTTTTTGATGTTTGTCTTGTTGCTGGATTCCAGGTCATCTTTAAAAGTGTCAGTGATGAAATTTCTGTAATGCTCCGTGGATAGAAAAACCGTGGATGCATCTGTTTCTGCTTATGATTTAGTGTGACAGTTAAATTACATAGATGTAAGTTAATATGCATTTGTACAAACCATGTACTATTAGGTTATGGATAAATAGTGCCAATACAGATACTATTATACGTAAACAAACCAGCCCAACTTATGCAAAAATATTTGGCACATGCGTCTACTATTACTACAGTTAGTCAAAGTCAAGTCAGTTTTTGTAGTTTGCATAACATGTTAACTTGTTCTGATAGATAGAGATAGTGCTAAATAGGTGGTGGTGGGTTATAATATGTCTATAGGTAGGTACATTAGAACTATTGCTAATGGTAAAATGGCAAGTTCTTTGGCATTTTCCCATGGCTATATGATTTGCTACGGCTCGCTTTTGGTTATGGACGTCAAAAGAAGTTCAAAGCCTTCAAATGTTATTGGTAATGGCAATCTATGAAATTGATTGATCCTGATTACATAATATTATAATATCATGGAGGAGCGGATTGTTATGCCCTTTAGAAATGAAATTACGCCGGCAAGATCCCCTTGTCATAGGTAAATATTGGTGTGAAAACAAAACTTGACACGACTTAATTTATTTCGCTTTTGTTTTGGATACTATAATGTAGAATACCTCGCGGCTTTTTTAGAGTTTATATTTGAGAAAATACATTAATTAAAAATATCACGCATACTATGGCTCTTTCTACCGTTTCCCTACTACCTGTTTGAATCTCGCTAGTAATTTGAAAGTTGAAGCCAAGATAATAAATAATACATTGATGTTCCCTTGTTTTTTGTAATGATATTTACAGAGTTAATGGTAACAGGAGTTTTTCTTAGGGTCAAAGCTCACACGAAGTGCATTGGACAATAATTTAGTTTGTAAAAGGGCTTTCAATGTAGAAAAATGGTTTTAGAAGAGTATACATTATAGTTATCTTTAATATCCACCACGGCTTGGGGCCCCATAACCACCACTATTGTCTTGAAGTTCGAATTCAGAGATAAGTTGGGCTCTCTCAGGGCGTCCCAGTTGAATCCCACTAGAACGGGCTGGCGCTCCGTAAGAATTTTGAGGTGGGCCATAAGAATCAGCGGGTGCGGCATATCCTTGTTGGGGAGCTGAATATCCTTGTTGGGGGGCTGAGTATCCTTGTTGGGGAGCTGAGTATCCGGACGAAGAACTGCTAGATTCACCCAAAATCTGGGCAATTCTGGCTAATAATTCGGCGTCGACGACAGCACCCTCGTTAGTATCGTCCGAAACGGAATAAAGTGGCTGGCTGGGGCTGCCATAAGAAGATGGAGGCTCAGAAGCAGCCAAAACGATAAAAGCAGCTAATACGACGATGACCTAATTAAGTAAAAAAGAAACAATCGCATTAGCACTGAGCACCATTTCACACAGAATTCCTATTCACCGATAAAGTCCCTTATCACCGACTAATTACTAGAAAAAATACACACTCCTGAATTAGACTAATTGACACAATTGAAGATAATTATTTTCCGAGTAGCTGACTTACGAGTTTGTTCATTTTTGCTGATTTTCGAGGGAAAATCCAGAAATTGAAATAGACAAAAGGGTTGATTTGATTTGAAACACTGCACTCTTTTCGTTACACTGACAAAGCAATGGGATTTTTCTAGCTTTTTATACCTGATTGGATACGGTGGAAAAAAATAATGAGCATTAACATAACATTTCATTATACTAAAGGATATTAGTAGATTAGATTGCAATTTTACTAGGGTTATATCACAGAATGTTCACTTGGGGTTAGCACAGGAGTTCTTAAGGCTATTCTTTCTTTCTTTCTTTAAGGGTTATTATGCGCTATGTGATGTGCCATTAGGTTACAAATATCTGCATTACTTACCTTTGTGTACTATATTACTCATTATATAACAACAACTTGGCTTCACTCACCATTCTACTACTGATTGTATCGAATTCGAGTGGAATACATGAAATGCTTGTAATATTTCAGCCATTACACACATTACAATATATATAGGTATACTGACATTACGTACACAAACAGCTAAATACAATACACTCCCAGTTAGTTTTTGCAAACTATTGTTTCGTTCATCCAATTCCTTCATTGACTACTTGCTATAATACGTAGCTATACATTCTTCTGTAGTAGTAATGTGTCGTTCATGATATTCTGAAGGCCTATAGGGCACAAGAGCAGAACAGGCGACGTTATGTCGGTTATGTTACACGTTTGGGCAATTTACAAACCTATATTTAATATATACCTAGCTATATATCCTCTCTCTCTCTCTTTGAATTCATATATTATTTGCATTTATGTAAGTGAAATGAAAAGGATAAGTGATTTGATAGCTATAAGAGATTTCCCACGAATTGGCCACACCACATTCCTCCTTATCGTAGTAAGACGTTATCTGATGGAGTAAAGTGTACAGTTTAATAATGCTCATGTATTATTACACGTGGGAATGACTCCAACAAAGTTCACTTGCATTTACCATTACCAATAATGAAAACGAAGGCAAGCAAACAACCTACGCAGAGTTGTTTACATTATTGAAATTACATTACAGAAATGATACATTACAGGATTAGTTCATTCTTAATGGCTTAAAGAGTAGTGGCGTCGTCAATAACTCTAAGCCATCCTATGATGACCAAATAATCCTAATTTATGGACATCAGTTGAGAGAGCTGCTTGACCTGACCTGACCGAGTCAATTCTTGTTTACTTATTTTAATACTATTATGTATATTCAACTTAAGTACTTGCAAATAAAGAAGATAATAAACAGATGGATTTAGTATTCACTTTTTGGCAGAAATTACTAGATTATTTACTCATTAATGTTGACATGTTGACAAGCTGTTGGATACCTGCCGCTCTGACCACTTCTCTCCTTTCATCTGCCAAATGATGAACAACTTACGCAGAATCAGAACCTTGAGGACAATTTTATTTAGCATTGCAGTATTTATGTACGCGTGTCACTTATAATGGAATTCTATAATAGTCAAGCCCACATAATTGATGTTAACATGTAATAGGACTTGCTATCTGTATAGTTCAAGATTGAGAGTTTGAGAGTCACATTTCTTGTTTCTACAACAAATTGCTTTGCTAAGCTAGTAGCATTTCTTTCAAGCTAAAGGGGCCAACGAGAATGAAAATTGAATATTTATTGAAATTATACATAGTTTCCTCCACAGGTTCAAGTTTCACATTTCTTAGTACAAATGCGCTATTTGCACATACGTTTTTTTTGTTGGAAGCGTGTCAAATAGTTAAATAGAATTTTGCTCCTCAGACCTCACACGCAATTTTCATTGTAATCAAATAAAATTGCAAAATCTCAACTGCTTACTCGAATGATATTTTATTATACAGAAGAAAAACAGTGACAAAGTTCTTGTAACCAATTCCAGTATCTTGTAATTACTAATTGCGCTTTAAATAATGTATTACAGGGGTAGCATTTAATTTTTATGTTGTTGACTGATGAATCACAAATGATGTCGAATATTAATTGTAGGAAAATGTTTTGCTGAAAACAAATTACTAGTTTGCCATTGAATGTAAGTATGTATTATGTATTAGCTGATAACAATCTGCAACAATTCCCATTGGCCACCATTTTACCAATCATAAAGTAGGTAA
Source organism: Tomocerus nigrus (assembly GCA_019776505.1). NCBI lineage: Eukaryota > Metazoa > Arthropoda > Collembola > Entomobryomorpha > Tomoceridae > Tomocerus > Tomocerus nigrus. The sequence continues at coordinate 5,289 of JABASI010002065.1, forward strand.
TGAATTAAAAGTGTAAAACTTCCTTTCTCTCTATAAGGTAGGAATCAAAGTGCATGTCAACATGAGAGAAGCCAAATGTAGAAGCAGCGTGCTCTGTCCGTAAAGAGTTTTTCATTTTTTGGAATTAATTCGTTAATTTTTCATTGGGCAGATTTGGTCATTTAGAATTCGCCTCAAAGGCAATTAGAAATGATTAGCTAGTAGAGAAGTGTTTGATGGCATGTCTGAAGCTATCAGCCTCAGAGACTCCCAAGTTCACATTCACATAGATAATGATATTTAATTCTGAATTGGCCAACTTTTACGCGAGTCTCTCCAACTTCATCCATTATCATCAAATTCTGAAACAATGGAAAAGTTCGTTATTTGAGATTTATGGCAATGGTAACATAATGAGTAATTACCGTTTCATGATCGCCCCACACCACGCCAGCCATGTTCAATACATATAAATCCTCTCATCATCACACTACAATTACAAGTGAATTATCTAGAAACTAATTTATAGTAATTTTAAAAGGAGAAGAAAAAAATTAGCTGATGAAATTACACGTACGCTTGCTCCTAATGAAAAGTGCAAGTAGGTGGCTATACCTAATTTAGCTCGTTTTTATCAGTTACCTAATTAATAAGCACTAAGAAAAAGGAAGGAAGGATTGCAAAACACTCTAATTCGTTTAGTAATCATTGAGAAGAACTTCTCTTTCATTACTTCTCTCGTATTATCTGATGTAATTTACGATTTACCTTTACCTTCATTTAGGTTAGATACTGTACCTAAATGTCAGGTACATCAGCCACCACAATTAAGATAAACTGGATTACCTTTACCTTTAGCCAAAATGAGAGAGAAATGGGAGAAAACCTTTAAAAAAGTTCCCAAATATTTGGATATCGGTTCAAAGGATCCTCAATCATAATAAATTCTGCCTATTTACTTTTATTTTTGTAAACATTGGGATAACGATACTGATAAGTAAATATGGTGGAGGTTAAAGACATAATAATGTTGTAATAAACTGAGATATGAAAAAGAAAGACTGTTATAGTGATACTTTGCATGCAAAAGAAAGATTATCATGATTATATTTTCTTTTATTATGTTTATTAAAGTGTGTGCATATCTTTGATGCAACACATGCACTTCTTATAATGACAATAATGACATTACTATATTGAACTTATAAAATTGGGATAACAAGCCTCAAAATCACAAGATGCGAATCATACCTATTCTACATACATAACGACGTAACTTGTCCTATAACCATTTATTTTTCATTTAGTCAATAGCTGTAATGCAATTAGTGCATATAACACATACAGAGATCAATAGATTGTGTGATTCTTATCATCATTCACTCTTAGCTCCTAGGTCAAATTTGAATATCTTCATTTATCATTGATTTTTGAATCTTTACAGTTGTAAATCTTCGATATGGCTTTTTCGTGAACTGAATCAAGTTCATTACGCACTCTAACTTCATGCAAACAATTTGGTACATATTTTTGGTTGGTAAATATCATGTATATAATACCTACGATGGGCTACATATCAAATGTACTTAAATTGCTTGGGAAGATTTCTGAAACAAACAATAAAGAGGATAGATATAATAAAACATTCAAAGCGTTTAGTAAGAGTTTTGTAGTTGATTGGCCTTCTCTAGAGAATCCTTTTGTACGATTATGATTGTGAAAGAACATCTCACACTTTATCTAATAAAATTATCATTTCCAGAATACTAGTAAGTGGTAGTGGGATGAAAAGGAAAATAATAAAGGCTTTTTGTACCTACTAGAATTATGGTTAATAAATAAAAACGATATTATTACATGTGTGCTGAGTTTGTTAAAGACACGAAATAACTAGTAATAAAATATTTGCCCTTGTCATTTACTTAGATACAAGAAAATAGAAGAAAAAGAACAGCTTAGTATACAATTATTATGACGATTCATGGACAGGTGTTGAAAGTTGAAATGTCTTTGTTGTATTTATTGCTGTCTTTTGTGTAGATTGTGTGAAATGTATTTACCCTTTCGTTTGTTATTTATTTGAATTCAATCTGAGATTTATTAGAGGGCCAACCTGGTCAGTTGCGTTTACTTTTCCTTTTTAAATACGTAACATTAATTTATGAGGCAGCAATGAGAATTATAAGACAAATAGATAATTGTATGATTTGTGAGATGTTCTCTTGAAACAGTTTAAGTTTCAGGAACACGCAAGCAAATTCCCAAGTATTTTTCTGTTTTCGTGAAAAAATTCTGAGAATTTGTTATATTTTGAACACAAAAGCTTAGTTAGATCATCCTTCGAGTCTACCTCCTTACGCATAACACAATGACATCCAAACACGACACTTTCAAACGCTATCATTTCCCCATTATTTTTTTGTTGGTTATATATAATAATAAGTATTTAAGTAAATGAGTGTACTTATCTCAAGTGGAGAATAGAGAATATTCCAGTAGTAAGTAAGTAAACGGCTTACATAGGAGTTTAACTACATAATTAAAATAATTAAAGGTGAACAATGTCAATTTCTTTGCACGAAGGCACATCCTACTTTATTTATTTATCTTTTGAACGATCTGGCGACTACCAATCAAGCGAACAAGCAATGATAAACATTGCTAAGCTATAGTGCAACGATGTACGTATTACACGAGAGCTTCACAGTTACTCACTTTTATCATACTTAAATTATGCACGCGAAAAACATAAGAGTCATTAGCTAGAACTAACTACCTATCCACATTCAATTTGTTGGTAAATCAGTAAATAGAGAAAGAGAAGAAAATGAGTATAATAAACTGTTTAAACGTAGTTAGAGTCAAGTTAGGTAATTTCTGAGTAAAACATACAAAAAAACAAGTTATAATTGTGCCAAAGGACTTACTGCCAAAAAATACTTATCATCTTCTGCCAATTTAAATCAATAGTATTATTAAGAACTTGGGAAAAATCTGCTCTTGGAGTCTATTAGACGGCACTTTTATATCGAGTCATTGTCAATCAATGTTATCCAATGCAAGGATGCATAGTTAGTACCTACCTATAATACTTATTAGTTATTACTAGGCAAAATAAAATTCATCAAAGTTTATAATTATTACTTTTATGGATGGAAGGATAGGAAAATTACATCGTATATACTACTCGATACGATACTCGTACAACTTAAAAGAAAAATTGGCAGATCAAATAATTAATCTTGTAGACATCAAATGGGCCATTTCAAAAGAAATTGAAACGACGTGTCCTAAATAAATAGTCAAGATTCAAATAACAGTAATTTTCCAAGAGATGGCTCATTATTAGTCAGGAATTCACAGACTGACAGTGCACATATTGACCATCATTATTTAAATACCTTTTGAAAATCTGAAGGAAACGACGAAATTAATTAATTAAGCTTGACAGTTTTCCATTGAATGACTATAGGGTCTATATACTCATTCCATAACATTTATTAACGCATATAGGTGACAGCTATAATATTATGTACCGACATATTATTATGATTATAAATCCAAAATAAAAGATTTTATAGAGATAAATATATAATGAGCAAATAAACGTAAGTAAAAGGGCAATATAAAAATCTGCATAGGAACACCTTAGCATTTATTAGCAGATTAATTTACAGAGTAGAATCTGGGTAAAATGACTTTCATCGTTAGGTAATAGGAATTTAATCTTTTCTGAGGTTTTAGCTGTCCCTCGCATATACATAGGATCAGTACATCTTCATTAACCGAATGCAAATGCAGCAACATATCTGCTTCTCCATGCTGCAATGATTAAATGATAATATACAACCTTAATGCACCGACGGTGTGTAATTAAAAAGGTTTTCTCAAATTCAAGGTTTGATAGTTGAGATTTGTATTAGAGAGTACTTAATGTAATGCTGTCGGCCCACGGGCAGTTATAAATAAAACGAATGCTGAAAAGAGACGATGCATTATTAGCAAATGCATAGACGGAGTTGTGTTTGGGAAGACGGTGATGAATTGATGAGTTATTCGAGATTAGGTGCCATGTAATTTGAATAACATTCAATTATGCACACATGCCCACAAAATTTATCTTAATTTATATTCATACATTAGCACAGGACTACATGTATGTCCTTTAAGTACTGTTTACTATTACAAGTTTGTTTTTAGGGATGGATAAATTGTGTACATTGCATTCTATTAACTCTATCTTAAGCGAAATCATTGTCATCGAGGTGTGAGATAAGCACATTAACGTAGCATTTTTTCACGTTTTACAAAGGTATGGAAAATGTAAAATCTGTAAACATGCACATCTTATTAAATGAATCATAACACACCTGCTATCAAATGTGTTTTCTTTTTTAGTATGACATTGCCATAGGATATGGTAAACCAGTTCTTTCAGTTAGCTGCTTCTTTGCTTCTCTGATGAAATGACGCTCTTGAAATTACTATGGACCCCTCTGAATAAAGTCTGTATAATTACACTGAGCCCTAATGATGTCTTTCAGTAAATGAAAAGGAAAGAAAAGGATTAGCCATTATATAATACCTAATTACATCACCCTTTTGTGTGGTTCCAATTCCTAAATCCCATTTGATGATACACTAAGGCTGATAAATAATAAGATTGGAAAGATATCAAAGTAAAATGCTCAATGGATGCTTACCTAAATACTATGCATTCATATCTTAACATCTTCTAAAGCCAAAAGGTAATATTATCGACATTAGGTCAGGGGCAGAAGACTTTTCTTGTTTTCATTTAAATGGGTAAAGGGTAGAGTACTGTTGTTGGTTACAACGAAACCCATTTGAATACATACTTGTCATAAGTAGATGAATGTCATGTTTCTTTCTGTTCTCTTCATGTATGGATAGTCTTTGTTGTTGTAGAATTTCTTTATGTACACCTAGACTTAATTGGTTTATGTAGTTCTTCTTTTCTTATGACATGACATGGGTAATGTGTAGAGCAAGACATAACGTTGCACTCATTATTCCTCTTTGCTTAAAACAAAAGAAACTAAACAATACACTTTGTATATGACATTTCTGACAAGGAAATATTGATTAAGGGTACTGTAGAATATTAATTCGTTGTCTATACAATTCTTGTCAGCAAAAAAGCAACTACAAATTCAAAATCATATCATTCATAAAGGTCAGCTTATAAACATTTAGTTCACTTAACCTCATAAAACTTCTAGCTCTCATGCTTTTTTTGAGAAATAAGGCATCTTACATCTAAGATCTACTTTTTGTCAATTTTGAAGATTACAAGTGGAATAACGTTAGGTGTGTTTTGCATGAAGTAAAACAAATTGGTCGAATGCGTTTGTGGATTTGAAACTATTTTAACATGAATAAATTACGCACTGTGACTCTATCAAACGTGCAAGACTATTATTCAAGTCCTGAACTCTTTTGAGAACGGTTTGGAGGTAAATAAATAATTTTTGTCTATTTGCTATTGCAAGACTTATCTTGAATTGCCGTCTCACTATTTACTATACTTGTACACTACAAGTATTGGGTATGTGTATGTGACGTGACGTATGTGTGTAGTACTTGAGACAATTAATTTGTATACTTAACATGAGCCCAAGAAATTAATATTTCAGTTTTGTTAACAGTAAATCACAGGTAAAATGAAAAAATTCCGTACAGCGAAACTCCGACGTGGTACTCCATAATGCGAAGGTATCATTTTAGCGATACACTCCATGTAGGTAGATACTATATCATGTAATTAACTGCTGAAATTCGTCCATTCTCTTTATGACATCTAATTTTGTGATTTTTAAAGTAAAAAAGTAATTCTTAGACAAACTCAATGTAAATAACGATATGACACGTGCGGTCAACATTCGTTTGGGTTGTCCATTGATTCAACGGACATTTCTACGTTAAATACGTACACGGTCTATCATTGAATCTTAAATGAAGTACACGTAGCACATCTAGGCAGGGCAATACAGAATTATGTATTAAACAGTGAAAATTACGACGGCAAACCTTTATGTAATCGCAAATTGAAACTAAAAGCTGAATGGCTTAGTATTACATATAGAGTAACATTTACTATTTGCTCCTGAATATGCATGGCAAACAAAAACCTGTTTCTTGATTGACTCGAGCTGGAGGATGTATTAGCAAAGCAGCAATGACAAGTCCTTTGCTAGTTAATGCCTTGTTGTCTATCTTAATAATAGAAAGACAAAGACTCATTATCAGTTGAAATGAATGATGAAAAAAGCTTCAATCAAATTCTGACGTGAACGAGCCTTTCGTTTATGTTATGTTCATACTTAAAATGTTTGTCAAAATCTGTGCATAACGCCTATTACACCATAAACACGTAGCTTTGCATATTAAAATTAAGTGTGCATACTAATTTAAAATACAACCCAACATAATTTTATTTAACATTAATAACATTTAACGTCGTACGTGGAATCTCGCACGATCAAACTTGATGTACGAGGAAAGGAACCAAATAAAACGGGAACAACCCATCAGCGTTCGAAAAAGAAAACGATGATTGTGAAGCCAAATAAAATACTCGACTTTTCCTGCCTGACACTTCTCATTATTATGAAAGCACATTAATTGTTAGCTAATTGATTCTTATTACTTTATTACAGCAACTCTTTTGGAAAAAATATTGCAGTCAAAATTGAATCTGCCATACAATTATAGACAGAAATGAATATTTTTTTCAATGCATGCTAAAGTGTATGTAATGTTTAAACTAAGTTATAAGCTAAGTTACAAGATAATAATATAGTATATGCTACAAATATTATACTATTATAAGAATAACATTGGCATTGACTGCTATGCAAATCAAAATTAAGAAATGATTAATTTTGTCAAGTTCTCGATATTGTTGTTGTTATTAAAGACACAATAATATTGCAAGCAATTTTTATGGAAATTCATGACGATAAAATTATTTCTCAGAACAGCAGGAGGTCATTGGATTCTAGGTTACTTGAACCTTAAAGTTATTAAGTTATTACTAATTGTACCAAAAGATGATATTTAATATGAACTAGAAGCGATCAGTAAACTAATTACAACAGATATTTGATATTGATGAACTATAGAGTTTCTCGCAGCTCCACTTCCACTACTTTCGAGTTTTGCTCATTCACAAGTGACAGCATGAAGAGTGCATCGTGTGATGTGATGTAATGTATTCTGTAATTGCAATTTTTTTAAAGTCAGATTAATTCAAATTGCTAACCGCAAATATTTTGGCTGCCAGTTGCAAATTGTTTCTCAACTTAATCTACATACTGTAGCATGTAGGTGTGATTTTGATTGACACTAACATGTTTCCAGTTTTCGTTAATCAATTCAGCAGGTAGATTAGTAGGTACCTTGGCAGGAATTCTTAATGCTTTGAAAATTGTGCTACCGCTCTACTTTAGTCTTCAGTTTTGAGAATTAAAACAAAAGATCGTTAATATACTAATCAGTTACGTAGAGTAAATACTATTGGAAGAAAACGCCGAAGAAGATAGTTATAGTGTCCTTAGTGTCCTATTTATGTGGCGGTGACGTAAAGTAGGTTATTCCCATTCTATTGAATAGAATAATTTCATAAAGGCTTTAATTTGCATTAGTATTTACTTGAAATTAAATCAAAGGAATATTTTAAAATATGGTAAGCAAACAGCCTACAAAAAGTACCTCTCTGCTAAAATGACTGTCAATAAAGGTGGCAAAGGAATACAGAGTTTACTCTCTCTAAGCACACACACGGTAGAAACAATACAGATACACAAACAAAAAACGACTATATACACAACATTACATGCATTAAAATTATTAATGATTCCTATTATATATATTGGATTAAACGTATTATGTTGTTGCGCAATATTAAATCAGGTGTGTAATAATTGATGCAGAGTGCCAAACATGAATATTTATCATGATCTTTAGTTTTAATTATCAATAGCATGATTGAATAAAAGGCAACTGGCGACGGTCGGCTTAATTTCATCCATTACGAAATCTAATGTTATAACATACGATTGTGCTATACAATGATATAATGTATCTGCAATTTGTATGCATAGAGCACTTACTTACTATTCTATTATACATCGATAAATAATACTTTGTATTTATTTCTATTGCCCATTTATTGTTACCGGTTAGTATCATTGAAAGCGAAAGCATGTACCTATGTATGACTCAGTCTCTGTACTATATAGTTGACCGTGATTTCTTGAGATGGGCAGAAATCATTTAAAATAATGTGACACATACTGCTGTGCACTCATATATTACTGCTTTATACAGATATTATAACATTTAAAACAATTTATGAAGATTATTTTTACAATAAACTGGTTAATTAAATATTTCCTTCGCTAAATTCGATAAATTAAATAATTCGATGTGTTATGAAATCGTCAAAGAAAGACTTCTAAAAAATATTACACACATATGTACTATCAACTATGTAATAGAATGTTAAGGATTACACTGCGTACTTAATAAATCTTATTATTATTCTTTATTGTGTACATCATTTTTATCATACCATAGAAAGTCATTAATGGAAGTGTAAGTCAGGAAATTCATTGCGAAAATTCATTCACTTTAATTTGTATTATGTAAACGTGTTATGGCATAAAAAAGTACACACGAATATTATTATGTGCGTTACTTTTGGATACTTATTTACACCAAGAGCAAATCAACACACAAATATGAATGAGTAATGTGGAAAATGTGGTTCTTGCCGATTTAATACTCTTAATTCGTTGATAATGCAAACTGGTTAATATGTAATTTCGGACTTTCCAAATCGTGCGTGCACAGAAAGTAACAAAACTATGGATAGATTGTTATGCGTAACATATTTTATAGGAAATTGGTTACTGTGCAGAAATTGCAATTTTGAACTGGAAGCCTATTGTTATGAATCAATCTTAGGACATACCTGATATTGTAGCGTGTATTACAATTGCAATAAGGACTGGCTCTATAGTCTATACGGTAACTTTTGGGTTTACTGCTAGACTCCCTAGAGCACAAATGCAATGCAAGTATACGTATAAGTCACCTTTCAAAAGCACAATGCATTAATGCCAGTATTAAAATCTTATTTGCAAATAAACCTTCACTTATTCACCTTCATAAATAACACACACAGATATCAGTCTATTATTAAATCATTACAAATATCATCGTGACATTCTGTCAGATAAGTATCATATTCATAATATTCAATTGTTGTATTACCTTCAGCAAAGTTCCACAATTGGTTTCCTATAATTTCATAATAATAAAGTAGGTAAATAAATCGCTATCTTATGAATTAATTGTGTAGAGGAATAATAGTTAGCACAAGGAAAAGATTACGAAAAGGTTCAGCGAAATATGGACATGATACTTATCATATTGCCCTAAAAATTGAATAAGCAGGTGAATATTGATGTATGATATTTCAAAGAAAATGAGTACCTAGTGAATTTGATAATAAATATGCAATGAAGATGTAGCTACTTGTAAGTAATCGTTGGTCCTTTCTTTTAACGAGATTTGATATACATGACCTTGTTGACGTCTTTTGTAAACAAGCATCATTCATAATGCATAATTCAAGTCTTCTCTCACGACAACAATTCTAGCCAGTTAAGCAGGTCACAAGTGCAAGTGCAAACTAAGTCCAATAAAATATTTTATGCTGACTTAGCTGATTTCAGAATGTCTGTAGGTCATATGTATATTGTCGAGCTAGGCGAATACCAAGGTAAAGGGAGATCTGAACTGAAATGTACATTGGTAGACCAAAATTATCCTATATTCTTTAGATATTAGATTTGCACTGTACATATATATCTATGTACTTAAAAAACAAAGGTGAATAAAGTGCCTTGAATTTTATGCGAGAGTTTAAGTATTGTTTGCTTGTATACGAAAAAGGAAGCTTAGCTAACAATTTGCAGTATTTCATTTTAATCGCAGAACGGATTTACTAGCGTATGATCGTCGCCGTTTATGCATGTCACTGCTACTAATTAATGAACCGTAAACTTCCATCCAAGTGTTCATAATTCATATTATACTCTCGAGATAATGCGTACTATTGTACAGTTACCAAGAATTTATGTACAGGTGTACTTGTACCCTTGTAACAGCTTTGAATGGTCAACGAAAAAAAGACAGACAAGATACTTATTACAATGATCGAATGAATTGTGAAACATAGTATAATACTTTTAAATCTCAACTATATTTACTTACCGTATTGGGTGAATGCATTGAGAATATACAAAAAAACTAAACATATAAATTGATTTCGATAAATCATGTGAAACAAAATGGATTTTAATAAGTGTAGATCATCTTCAATTCTTCAATAAACAATAATTTATTTTATTATCATTTGGTAGATGCAGATATTAATGTTCATTTGTAGTAGGTAGGTACGTATTGTTTCTAATATCACAGATATATTTAATATTACTATTATATAGACAAGTTTCTTATTGGAATATCAAATGTTTCCAAGCTTTTCTCTTGATAGCATCCAAACAAAATTATTCATATGCCACAGAGTTTGTTTAATATACGTGTATGAGGCAAGGGAAACAATGAGAATGAGCAAGATGTAAGTACGTATTAAGCATAATTTATTATTTACATATTTTTCGAAATTAAGTTCTTATTATGTTGATTTACTATCCAAAGCATCAAATCGATACATTTAAGTGCACAGGGTAGCTATATGAAATGGGGGGATTATGTTAATTCGTGTATTCAGCTAGGGAATATAAATGTTTAATATAAATGTATGTTTAATACATTTAGAAAATAATATATGTGGAAAAAATTGCTACAATTGCCAGTGACCCTTAATGGAATGGAGCAATATTTGTAAAGTGACACAAAAATCGAATTGAGGTCTACCGTATCAATATTTTCATTCATGCCAATAGAATTCGACACGGTCATCAACAAAATAAAGTAATAATGAAGTTCAGTATAAAAGCAAGAAACTTTTTGTTAGAAAAACAGTCTTACCAACACTTCTGTTCTCTCATCAAAACGTGTGTCTTAAAAGATTATCTTTTCATATCAATTCCAAATTCCAATATCCAAAAATGAAAATATCCGTTGTAAGTGCGTATACATAAACAGTGTGTTTAATAAAATGAAGGATATCATTCAAATTCTTTTTTATATTTTCTGTAGATTATTTTGGTCATTGTGATTGTTGCTGTTGTGGCAGAACCACCAGCTTCCAATGGAGGAGAACCTATCGAAGGGGGTAATTATGTGGACGATGCACTCCTTCGTCGAATCTCCGACATACTCAACGGAGGTTCTGCCGGGGATTCAGGAAACTCTCGAAGCCAAGGGTCATACTCCGCTCCGGCACCCTCTCGAAGCCAAGGGTCATATTCCGCTCCTGCACCCTCCCGCCAATCTACTTTCAATTCCGATCCTGAAGATACTTACGGAACACCTGCAAGATCCGCTCCTCAGAACTCTTACAATAATGCACCTTCTTCCAAAGCTCAAAATCCGAAACCGCTAGGAAGAGTAATTCTCCAGAGCCCAGAACTGGCTCCAGTTGTCGCATCGTTTGAGCTCGATGGTGGCACCGAATCCAGAGGCAGTGCCAAATCTTCTTACGGAGCTCCAAACCGTAACGGCGGATCTTACTAAAGGAGAATCTTATTAAACTTTTTTTAGCCGACACGACAACAATACCCAGCGTTTAATTAATTATCTTATTTTGCAATTTTTTAAAAATTTCATCATAATCCAGTCAGGCTAAATATTATGATAATAAATTGAGATACGCAACTTTTAGAATTAAAATTGTATACATGGTGCTAGGTACACAAAGTAGAAAGGAACTACGTCTGTTCGCCAAGTCAATGTAACACTTTTCTTAGACTCGTCAACTGTAATTAGGCAAGGCAATTACTACAACTGTGACTAAGTATGTATTTGAAACAAGAACTTTTATCCTTATAGGATTTATTTATAACGAAAAAGAGATTCACTAATACACAGGATGTAAATTAACTGCACTGTTATTGTTACTTAACATGTGCGTGTGTATGTACAACTTGCAAATAATAATTTGCAATGTTTTTCAAATATGCAAATCTTTTATTCCATCGACTTGAGTTTCGTTGAGTCATTAGTGAATGAGTATAGTCGAGTTTGCAGTTTTTGCTTTGTTGGATAAATTAGAAGGCGAAAGGTGCTAAAATAGTAGGTAACTGTCCTCTTATGTAACTCCAATAACCACTTACATGTACCTACATGCAGTAAGTAATAATAAATGTTAATTACAAAATCTTAAATGTGTACCGCAACTACTTTGAACATGCACTTGATATAATTATATATCTTCCATACAGGAACTCTTATTTTATATTAAACCCTAATAGTTTTTAATGATACATCTTGTCGTAACACAATTTGGAAGGAAAAAAGTACTTTTCACCTATTTATCTCTTATAAATTAATAATATGATAAAATGCTATAAAATTATTGTGTATATGTAGCACTCAGAGCATAATATTATTTAGTATTCAGTAAATAATTTTAAACCTGAAATACTCAGATTATACTTGCAGATCAGCTATTTCACATGGAATGATAATAGGAAGAATTGAGTGTCACAATAAAGCTATTGCACTAAATCTGACTGGGATTAATAATTTCATCCGTTTTAGTGCTACAAGTAACAAAAACTCCTATTGCATGATCATTATCATTGTGTGTGTTTAGCATACTAGCAATGAAAAATGAAAAATAATATAATAATATTACATTAATTAATGAAACTTCCCATTACCAATTAGCATTCTCAGGTAGGTACTATATCATATGATAATCATAATCATATAAGTTTTTGAAATTCAGATTTAGCATGCAATTAATAGTTTTCACATTTTCATCGTTAAGTATATTAAGCAGTTAGCTCGATCGTAGTTCTTCGGATCATTCATTACCATCGTATGGCATACCTATAACCCAAATACAGTAATATAATATTGCAGTAATACCAAGCCATTCCTTGTACAGTCGGAAGATAGGAGTTTTGCAAATATAGCCAATATCAATGTGTATAGATTAGAATGTAGGAATTGTCTTGTTATGAGCACCAACACTACAGTCAAGTATTTGTCTTATCCAAATTAGGACCGTAAAAAGAGGTAGGTAATGAAAACGAACGTCTGTATACTTCCTTATGTCATACTATTTGAGTTCATTCAGATTCTTCTACGTTCAATTATGTTCAACTAACTTCAACACAGTGAGAAAAGGTAAATGAGTGCTCAAAATAAGTGACTTAGGTAGGTAAGTTTGAGTCTTGAAAATTTATCGTTCAATATATTGTAATTTGTAATCATGCACTAACGTAGCTACATCTCAACTTGAAATGAACACTAAGCCATCAATCATTCATTGCTTATTGCCAGTGAGTCTAAACTGACTGAAAACAAAAGAAGGAGAAGAAGACACTAGGAAAACATTAGTAAACAGGTATTAGTATTCTGAATATTAGAATCGCATAGTAGATTGCAACAGAGAGAGAAACTTGGTTTTGTCTTGTTTTGACTCTTTAAGAATATTCTTTAATATTTCTTCATGCATCGTAANTTAATATTTCTTCATGCATCGTAACTTACGACTACCTAGTTTCCTATCCCAAAAATTCCACTGTACTCTGTGTACTCAAACTTTCAATTGCATTTGAATTGAGGAAACGGCAAATTAATGACATTTCAAATTCTAATTAGTTAATTAATTATGTATCCCAGCAAGCGTACCTTATCGGTATATAGCTACTGATAAATGAATATGAAGTTATAAAAATACATGCAAGCAAATGTAGTACTAGCATAATTGCAAGTTTTTGGTGACAATATCCACAAGCTACACGTAATAGTTATTCAATATCTGTATTTGTTCATTCATATGCACCTAATCGTATGTATGTTATTAAAATTGTTGTGCGTAACTTACTCATCATAATACTCATTGCTTGCCTTGCTTTATGCATCAGAAAAAGATAACACTCAACAATATTTCATTATTCATAACTAGTAGTACTAAAACTAAATAAATAAATAGTAACCTGCTTATTCCTTTAAATCATTAGTAATATTACACTTTTGTGCGTGCTAAAAAGCTTTTCCAAGCCCCAAAGATCAGTAGGTGACAATATCCACAAGCTACACGTAATAGTTATTCAATATCTGTATTTGTTCATTCATATGCACCTAATCGTATGTATATTATTATAATAATTGTTGTGCGTATTCTGTGCGCCTTGCTGTATGCATCAGAAGAAGATAACACTCAACAATATTTCATTATTCATAACTAGTAGTACTAAAACTAAATAAATAAATAGTAACCTGCTTATTCTAACTTTTGTGCGTGCTAAAAAGCTTTTCCAAGCCCCAAAGATCAGTTTGCTGTTTACATTTGCTTACGTTAAATAAAACCAATTGTCCATGAAATTTTGTAAACTTTTCCTTTGAAAATTACGAATGTTCTGCTTGGCAGAAGACCTAAATTATTGAGAAATGCTATTAACGTGTACGCTTAATTACGACGTATACAATCCATTCACCTAGTGAAAAACAAGTTACAAAATTAAGGAATATCGGTGAAACTTGTATTCAACGAAATTGTACAATCGGGAGGCAATGTACGATAAATCACCGCACTCAATCAACAAAAATAGCTTTTCAACTTGCCAAAACGCATGTGGGGGGCTGCATTTGGCCTTTGAACCTTTAGTCACTTACTTATCAGCAATTCCATCGCCACTGTACTACGTTGCTCAGAAATCACGTCCTCCTCCTAGTCACTGCACTGGGGAGTATCATTGGTTGTATATAAGATAAGACATAATTATAAAAAATAAATAAGATTGTATAACTACTTAGTACATAGGACACTGGTAGTGATAACGTCTAGTTAAGTAATTTATCCTTCAAATCACAAGAAAATGTAAAAATGCAAGTAAATTGTGATTGAAATAGACAGGGAATGGCTATAGTCAATAAGCAGCAGCAAAGTGCATTTACATAATATGCCTATGATGCCTATAAATGCATGAACATATAGCTAAGTAACACAATCTGCCGAAGAATTGGTTAAAATATGGATGCGTGGAATATTTTTACAATCAGATATAATGTCACTCACTGTCTTTGCCAATTGTGCGATAAAAAATAGCATTATGCAACTACTTACTACATTAAAATTACATCTTTGCCTTCTTTGTTGAAGTTATCAGCGATGCCTATACTTGCAGCGACATAAACTTTGTGCTACTGTCCCAAAAACTCACGTCTGGAAATAGCTCATAAATAATTCCTTTGTCAAATAATTCAAGTGCTCAGCTTCTCCATTGTATTAAATCACAACACATTGCATTACAAATTACAATACTAAAAGTGTGTATTAGTATAGCATAACTGCCTGTCGTACAATAAAGAGGTGTATGTACGATGGAAAATTCCACATGCAATAATAGTAGTCCGACTTGCGAGTAGTGCGATGGCAAATAATTTTAATATGGGCAATTCTGTAGGAATGAGATCAAATCGCATTCGTGTCGCCTCGTTGAACTCCTAAAGAATTACGAGAGAAGCCCTAGGCCTTAAAAACCGCAAAACTACATCGCATGCCAGTACAGCTACAGTCCATTCACAAAATTAGTCATTGTCATGTGTCAGCGTAGATTTTAATTTTAATGCACACTTTTTTAACCAAATATTATTTCAATGCTCAGATTAGGTACTTATCATTCTAATTATTGACATAGGTATTATTTTTCCATTCCATTACTTAGGTGCTTTATTATTTCCCTTTTTTACTTTTATGCTTTTGCTGTTATTTTCGTGTTTCGCCAAGCCAATACGATATAATAGTTTAGCACAAAAGAACTTCGTTAAGATGTTTG